>SRQH01000078.1:0-62228 GCA_018360345.1 Claviceps sp. LM84 group G4
AGGAGTACATGAGGAGAAAACGTTCAAAGAAGGAGACGAAGTATATGTGCGTACAGAATTGTATGTAGAGATACATAGATACATAGGTGAAGAGAAGTATATCTACATACAGAATTATATGCATAGATACACAGGTTAGCAGAAGTATATCTACATACAAAAGCGTATGAAGAGATACATACATCCATTTTAGGTTTAGCGTGGTTATGCGTGTTCAATAAAGCAGATAGGCGTGTTTATGTACTCACATGTAACATACATATTATTTACATACCTATTTTCGTCGCGCTCGTGGCCCCTCTGACGATCAGATCGTGATGCTCGGGTCGGGTCACGGCTAGTGCACAGTATAGGGCTGTTCGACGGAGGATGGGTAATTTCCCCGAATGGGCGAAGATCGGTTCCTTTGGTCTGGTCTACTACATATGTAGGTACCTATCCCTTCGCACTATACAGACTCGTCACTCCATTGTAGTACATACCTACCTATGTAGGTATCCGGATTTCGGACAGATGATCCGTTTCGTCGACAATCTTGAAAATGCGCAGTTCGAGAAGCTGTCGGCAATGTCGCTTCATGTGCGACCGTATTCGCCATTGGCAATTCGGACCGGTGAGCACTGAGAACCCCGCCTCAACGATTGGTGCGACTGAGAAAATTTCTCAAAAAGTATGGGCATGCACTCTTCCCTATGGGATCGCCAGCTCGGTGAACTTCCTGAAAACTGAGCGCATGTTCAGAAACCATGGTACGGAATCGAGTCACTCGCTCCCCACTGGGCGTTGTTTCAGCATTATATCGTTTTGTCGTTTTGTCGTTTTTTGCAGCGCGCTTCTTCAGCTATGTACTCGTGCGGATCAGGCTTTACATTCTAGAGATGCTGCAGCAGGTTGTGGCATCGGATTTAGGAAGCTGTCCCGGCGCATGTACGGAGTATACGGAGCATATACGGAGTACATACATATATGTACATACCTTACAATGCAGGGCAGGGGATTTAACCCGCCAGTAGGAGCATATGAGCTCGGATCAGGAATCCGGATCCCGAAGCCCGGAGCCCGGATGGGGGGCCGACATGTAGGGCCTGAAAAGCTTCTTTTTCACTTGCTGGTTCGTCTGAGCGCGGCTTTCGAGGATCCTGGGGTGACGATGGACGTTGTACGGAGTAGGTACGCACGCAGCTGGCACTAATTCCCAGTTCATATTCTCATCAACTCGGGAACCAGGGCAATTCCTCACTCTGCCATTACTTGGTTGCACGAAGACGTACACATACATACATATGTACATACATGCACATGTACATATACTCCGGCCTATGTACCTCGCCGGCCCGACGGCACAAATTCCCGTGCAAGGTTGCCCACTTTGACGCGTCACCGTGTAGGGTAGTGCTTCGGATGGGCACGTCTCACGTCATGGCATAGAGGAGGATTGTAAACCATGTTATTGTTTTGAAAACACTATGTACATACTGTACTCCGTAGTCACATCGAGCTAGGTGTCTTTTTTGTTTGTTTACTTACGTACAGACAACCCAGGATCGAGGTGGTAGCTTGTACATACATACAATACGCATAAGCGTTGATGGTGTAAGTACTTGATAGGAGTCATACGACACGGTTGATGAAGCCCACGCGATCTCTTGTATGTACGTGTAAAATACCACAATCCAATCCTACATGAGAGAGGTTTGAGCTAGCTGAACAGGAGGCTGTGCACTGCTAATTTGTGAACAGAAGACAGACGGAAAGCATGCGTACGTTTGTTCGTTTATGACAGAGAAGGTGGAATATGAAGACTCCTTAAAAAGGTCTTCCATCCACATGTATCTTCTTCTCAGCAATATTCAATTTTGTACGTCGTGGAGACCGTTATCTGTGCCTTCAAGCTGCTCACAGCTCAAGTTCGTGGATAGAAGAAAAACAAATTGCATGCACGCACAGTTTCATTAGAGGCGGATTGACAAGAGGGCATTGTAAGTCTGTAAGACGATGTAGATCTCAATTCACTTTTCCTTTCTACATAGGTAGCCAGCAATACATCCAACGTGAGGCCGTATTGCCCCATGCCACCCAATAGCAGCAGTCCACGAAACGGCAATGATTAGCATTGCCAGCCTTCAACAATGCCAGCTGGATACCTAATAAAGCGGCCAGCGCTCGTTGTGTGGCAAGTTAACGTCGATGCATCGTCTCATCATTCATGCGCCTCCGTTGAACAGCTGACCTACCCCATGCGCCACACGCCACGTGTTTCACATCCCGCATGCGCCACACGCGCAAGCTACGAACCCAAACCCAATCAGACGCGTCTTGATAGTTGTAGACACCCCAAGCCGGCCATGCTCGTCATCGCGGCGTCTCTCCCTGCAACATTTTAATAGCCGTAGCCGCTGCCACCGCCGTAGCCGCCCTCTTGGCGACGACCATGGTGCTCACGACCGCCATATTCTTCCCTCTGTTCCTCGTCGTCATCGTTCCGGCTCTCCTGGCGGTGCCCGTGACTTCGATTGCCGCCGTAGCTTTCCTCGCGACCACCATAGCTGTCATTCTGACGGCCGGCATAGCTGCTCTCCTCGCGACCACCGTAGCTGTCGTTCTGACGGCCGGCATAGCTGCTCTCCTCGCGACCGTAGCTTTCCTGACGACCGTAGCTTTCCTCGCGACCGCCGTACGTGCTTTCTTGTCGGCCCGCATATTCATCGACATCGTCATCCCGACGACGGGAGTGGCTCTCCTGCTGGCGGCCGTAGCCCTCATCGTCGTTATCCCGGCGATGGTGCTCGGAGCGCCCGCTGCTGTAGGTATTGTCGTCGTCCCGTTGTTGACGGTTCTCGTGACGGTAGCCGCTTCCGCTGTGTTGGGTCTGACCGTAGCTCTCAGTATTCTCCTGACGTCCGTAGCTCTGAGTGTTCTCTTGGCGGCCGTAGCTGCCAGTGTTCTCCTGGCGTCCGTAGCTCTGAGTGTTCTCCTGGCGTCCGTAGCTCTCAGTGTTCTCCTGACGTCCGTAGCTCTGAGTGTTCTCCTGGCGGCCGTAACTCGATTGGCTCGACTGGCCTGCCGCGTACGATTCATTATGGTTATCGCTTCGGCGCTCCTCGCTCGTGCCCTCATCCTTCCCGAGCGCCTCCCCAAGAATAGAGCCAGCCTTGCTCAAGAAGCGTCCAAAGCCGCTCTTCTCTTCCTCAGGCTCAGCGACCGGACGACCACCAGCGGGCAGTTTCATGCCCGTCTGCTGCTCTACCACGTCGGAGATGAGCCCAGTGGCGCCCTGGACGATGGCGTCGGCAGCAGCCCCAGCGATCTTGTTTTCAAGTGTGTCTGGCTCGCCGTAGAGCTTTCGCATCTTGAGCTTGCCGGCGCATCCGTGTCCGTGGCCCGTGTCGTCGACGCCCTCCTTGTGGTTTTCGCCGCGCTCGACGCCGTCGCGGGACAGCTTCTGACGGTAAGAGTCCTGCTCGCCGCGGAGCTCGCCCCACCATGTCTCCACTTCCTGGAACATGAGATTGCGAGCTTCGGATGCACCGTCTTGTCCCAGGTTTCTCTGGGCGGGATGGTGCATGATGCCGTGGATGATGCGATCGCAGAGACGGTTGACGTCGGTGCCATCGTTGTCGATTGCTTCCATGAGCTGAGGAACAGTCCAAGTCACCATCTTAGCCGCGGTGCGGCCGGCAATCTCATTCAGGATCTGGAAGAATTTTCAGTAACGCCGACGACACACACCAACGAGCGAAGCGAGGAAAGAAAAAGCTTACATTGGAGAAGTGGTCCTTGGAAAGCATAGAGTGCGTAGGATCGGTACATCGGTTGTTCTCGAAGACAACGTGCTGCTCATCCTCGCTGCTCTTGATCACTTCTCCGGACCCAGTAGCCAGCTCGTTCTTGACCTGGCGAATGAGCGGCACAACAACAGGGGCCATGATGGAGAAGACAAATCGAGAGAGCTGTTCTTCCAACTGCTCGATAATCTTGGGAAGGACGGGGATGTTCTCCACGGCAGACGTGATGCCCTTCATGACGTCGTCGTGGAACTCGATGGCGGGCATAATTTGGCTGTATACCTGTTGCACGTAGACGGTGAACTCTTCGGGGTTGCGAGGAGACACAGACATGTTCTCGAGTTGAGACGAGGCGGCATTGCCCTGGATCTCATCAATTCGGTTCTTCTGACTCTTGCCGCCGAAAAGACTGTCGGGAATCTTGTCGAGGAGCTCACGGAGTAGGCTGGTATCCGAGTTCTTGCTATCCTGCAGAGTGCCTTCAAGCTCTTCAATTTCGTTCTGGGTCATCTTGTCCGATACTGTGTATAAACAACGATCAGTCAGAAGACAGACAAACGATTGAGTTTGCAACAATGGCACGGGACGCACCTTCACCGACAACGGAATGGAGAAAGTCAACTCCTCCAAAAGTTCCCGTAACAATGGGATAGACCTCGTCATTGGCACCTTCAAGACGCATGCGCGTTTCACTACCGACGTGAGGAAAGACGTCTCGCTCTCCCATTTCAATCAGAGCCAGCTCGCAGTAGTTGCTGTGCGCGAGGAAATCTGCAGTCGTCCATTAGCCCAATTGCTTGCGAGATCCGGTGAGTCACCATGTCTTGGACAAGACTTACCCTCCAAGCAGTGCAGACCGGTGCCCATGAGTCGCAGAGCCTCGTAGAGGTCCGGTTTATTTCCATTGTTCTTGTAGTTGCGGCCCAGCTCGATGCAGCGAGTGAAGAGATTTCTGACGTGTTGGGACGACGTCATGATTCCGACACGGTCGTTGGCAATGTAGTTCTTCATGCCGGACTCAGGATCGATGGCAAGCTCGCGGCCCTCGTCGATAGGGCCACGCAGGCGATTGTCATACTGTCGAGCATCTTTGTTATCGGCGTAATTCTTGGGGTTGTCGATGTGATCTTCGGGTCGGTAGCAGCCCAGACGATCCGCAGTGACCTCGAATTCACCAGAGCCGTAGCCGAAAGTCAGGAAACCGAGAACACAGAGGAGCAGGCGGATCGCTTCGGCGGAAACGGTTTTGACAGTACCGACATCGATGGCCTGGGAGTAGTCGCGCAGCCAGTTTCCGAAATAGACCCTTGACACCATGATTTTGTTGAACTTTTTATGCTTCATGGCCTGAGCCATGGCAAGTGTGAGTAGAGCATCTTCGATGTCACCGTGTCGCCCTGTTGATAGCAAAGACTAGCGTTAGAGAGAGTTGTTGAAGAAGGATAATCGGAGGAGGGTTGGACGTACAGTTCTGGCCCTCGACCTTGGACGTGGAGCCAATGTTGCCAGCGCCAAAAGCAGCGGCGGGACCAACGAGGGCTACCAAAACGATGAAGCCCAAGACGAGGCCATTGTATCTTGAATCCAGCATTTTCTTCTAGCGGCCGACGACAGAAAATGTGATGGGAAAGACTTGCAGCTTGTTGACGTCAGTAGATGTTGGCACTCTGAGTAGTCTCGAGTGTGCAATTTTGGTGCTTGATTGAAGCGTGTAGAAATTGGATAGGTCGGCTGTGCCAGAAACGACCGAGATGCGAAGAATGAAAAGATGAACAGACTTGATCAATGGGAAAGCAAACGTAAATAGGGTTGGAGCACAAAGGATTGGGGAGGCCCTGCTAGAACACGTCGGGCTTTGAACGGGAGGCCGCCAGGAGCCAGGAGGGGTAACTAAGGAGACGGATGAGGGGCAGCGAGCTTGGACGTCATGACGCTTTGCTATCATTGACAGGGTAAATCAAGTGTCTGCTAAAATAAGCCATCGACACGGGTGAGTTCGGGGTGACAGGCTGAAGTCATGCTCAAGGTACCGCGTCTGGGCAATGCGCAACAAGGCGATGCTCGACAGCACAAAGGCATTGGCTCTGCTGGAGTGCCCATAAGCACGCAGACACGAGCTCGGCTGCTTTTACAGAGTATAGCTGACAAGTTATACGCAAGTACGAATGATACAGGGCATTGACGTTAAGGAACCCAGCGAGCCGCGATGGAGCAGCCAGTACGGAGTACATACCTGTAGGTTAGGTAGGTAGGTAGGTAGGTACCTATGTATGTAGTTGTAGGCGCCGCTCCGCCGCGGCTGCGCCAGTGATTTATTAAGTGAGCAGTGAGCAGTGAGCACTGAGCAGAAGTGGGGTTTATCTGGACGCCAATGGTGAATGGAATCATGGATGGATCATCATGATGTGCCGCGCCAAGTCGACGCGGCCCACTGCCGACGACCCCTCATCTCAACTGCTCAAGAAAAAGGCCATCATCGGCGACTGATGCTCCCTACGGGCCGACACTATTCCGTCTACATACATACTTCCGACTCATCCTCTCAGTCTCAATCATTCTGGGCCCTGGCGCTTGGCCGGCGAGGCTGCATGCCGCGGGTGCAGTTCGGACCAGACGAGATCAACGAGGCGACACAAACAGGCACAAAACGAGTGACGCGGGCGGCGGGGCCCCTGAGCTCTCAGCTGACAGCCAAGGCGGGGTGCCACGAGCTGGCTGGTCTGAAATGTACACCCCCGATCTGGCAGCAGTGAGCACGACATCTTGGCCTTCTATTGGCTGCTGGCTGCTGGCGTGGCCGTGCAGGCTGCAGCCTGAACTTGGCCAGCGGGCGGACAGACTCAGAGAGGCTGGGGGCTAGGTATCCATGCCTCTGAATTGCCTTGTTGGGCGGTAACTGAAGTCTGAAAGCCTCCAGCTTAATAATAATTATTACGCCCACTCACTCGGCCACGGGAAACCGCGCAGCAGCCTCCCCGTCGCGTTGGACAATAACAAACGGCCAAACGCCAGACCAGCGCCCAGCAAGTGGCCAAGTTGGCGGTATGTAGGTACATACATGCTTGTGCTTGCGCAGTATCACTCACTCATCAATGCTTATTATGACGAGAAATATAAAGTTGGTCTTGATCTCTCGGGCTGTGGACAGCAGGTAACGCGTGAGGAGCTGCGTCGTGTGCGTCGTCTGCTCCAAACAGAGACAGATTTTGGGGGGAAGCTTCTGGGGACCCTCAGAAGCTGCCTGCACCTTTGGTCCTTTGTTTCCTCTTCCCCTCCCTTGAGTCCCTTCCACTTCCCCCTCCCCCCGGCCAGTCTCAGCAGGGCCCCAACGGTCCAGTGTTGCTCGCTGGGTGATTGCGCACCCTCCGGCTCAGGCTCTGCAAAACCTACATATTTAGCGCGCCGCCGCCGTCTCGCCACCGCGGGCCCCCGAAAACCTCCCCCTTCTTCTCCCTCTTTCCCGTAGCTGTCTCTGCTTCTGCTCCTGAGTCCTGTCCCAGCGGTCTTCCGCCCACAAACCAGAACCCGCAGATCAGCCAGCTCCCAGATCAGCCCCAAAGCCCCGGAGGCCCCTCGTCCACCGCGTCCACCGCGTCCACCACAAACGCACAAACTCACCCACCTGCTTTCGCCCCAAATCACCCAAAACTCACCGCCAGCTCGCCCCAACTTCCCCTCCCTTCCACCACAAACATCGCCATCGTGCAACAGGACAGGCCAGCTACTCTCAGCTACTCCCAGCTACGCCCAGCGACTCCAACAGCGCCTCAATCTCCCGCCGCTTCAAAGCGCCAGTCGCCACCCCAAGCACCGCCTCCGCCGCCTCCGCCGCTTTCAAGCCCCCAGAAATTAACGCAAAGAGCCTGCATTATGCCGCGCCAACCTAAGAAGGTCGACGACAAAAAGGTCGCCGTCGCCCCGGCTCCCATGATTCCCGTGCCGGCGCCAGCGCCAGTCCCGGCACCCGCCGCTGTTCTGTCGCAAACAACGCTGCCTATGCCGGTTCAGCAGCGCGTTATCGACAATGAGAGCTTTCTCAGAGTGCGAGACTCGGTGAGTTTGGCCTGCGTGCATGTCTTTTCTTTTTGTCTCTTGCTACAATGTCCGTCCCCCTCTGCCCAGCGTGTCGATCCCAAGCGAGACTATTATCGGCTGAGCATGCGCGTCTCAAGCCAAGACCTTGCAGAGTGCAGGCCGCATGTCCCTGGTGCTGGTACTGCTGTTACTGCTGCATAATAATAGCGACCAGATGCGCGCTTGTTCGTGACGCGTCTTGAGCGCTTTTTTGCACGGGAGAGAGCACCAGGACGGACCAGGACGGACCAAGACGGACCAAGACGGTCAAGAATGTTTCTGCAGAAGCTCCCAGAATACGTGCCCTTCGCTTGCTGAGCTTTGTCACGTCCCAGTGGGACATTGACGCGGTGCCAGCGCTCCTGACCTCTTTGTTTACTTTGCATGGGCTTCCCGCGTCGTTGACTGGCTCCGTGCGGCTATGAGTCTGTAACACGGAGCTACAGAACCGTTCAGTGCGGGTGCATCGAGTAAGGGTGTGGGGTGGCGGCGCTACTTCATGGGGTTGGTCATGTGGGGGGAGCTTCGCCTCAATGAAGCTTGACTTTGTGCCGCCACAGACTGCGGCGGACACAATGTTGCACGGAGAAGCCCATCATGCCCATCATGCCCATCATGCCCATCATGCTCATCATGCTCATCATGCTCATGTCTTTCAGTGCGCACAAGTTTGATACCCTCGCTAACCACAATGCGTAGGCTGTTGGCCGCCTGAGCACCATTCTGGAGCTTCTGCGCTCCTTCACACAAGACTTTGTCCGCCAGACCAATCTTTTGCTCGGCGAGGCCACGGCCGAGGGTCAAGGCGACCTGCTCAGCTCCTTTGAGACCGCCGCCGCCAGTCTGATGATGACGATGCCGGGCGAGCTCGCCGTCCAGCTTGAGGAGAAAAAGGAGCGCAAGAAGCGCGCTCACGACCCCAACGCTCCCAAGCGGCCCCTGACCCCTTACTTTTTGTACATGCAGCACGCCCGTTCCATCATTGCCAACGACCTAGGCACCGAGGCTCCCAAGGGCGCCGTCCAGGAAGAGGGCCAGCGCCGATGGGCCAACATGACCCCGAGCGAGAAGAAGGGCTGGAACACAGCCTATCAGTACAATCTCCGCCTCTACAACGCCCGCGTCCACTCCTACAAGAACGGCAACCCTCTAGCCAAGACCATGGACGACGAGGAGGCCCTCAAGTACGCCGATGATTTCCACATCCCCATGCCCTCCGAAAAGGAGGACCCCGCCGTTGCTGCTGCCGCCGCCGCCGCTGAAGTTGCCGCCGTTGCTGATGTCGAGACCCCCGCCAACGATAATGATGCCATTGCCGAGCAGCTGCAGGATCTCCAGGACGCGGCTGCCAAGACGCCCAAGAAGGCCTCGTCCCGCAAGCGCAAGCCCGCTACCCCTGCGGTTGATGCCGCCATCATTCCCGAGGTTCCCAAAGCTACGCCTTCGAGCCCGGTCCAGAAGCGAAGACGCACATCTACCAAGGCCCCGGATGATAAGGAGGAGCCTAAGAAATCGGCACGCAAGAAGACTAAGAGCTCGTAGATGTCTCTTTCTCCTCTCGGGGTTCATTTCATGTCACGAATACTGGCTGCTTTTCTTGCCATCACAGAGTGAATCACAGGACTCAGGAGTGTACTCTTGTGCACTTCTTCGCATCACGGTCGATCTGAATCGTGCGCGACGAGTCATCTTTTGTGGCTCATGGGTTTAAAAGCTCTGATCTGTCCCCTCGCGGCGATATCTCTTACAACAAAACACAACAACAACAACAACAACAACAACAACAAGAACAACACGAACAGTCAATGCTATTCTCTCTGTTTGAAACAAGGGGGCCACTTTGGCTTGTTGTATGTGACGGAGACTCCTCCGCCCCATGATCAGAAAGTCAATCAGGCATGACCTCCTTCCTCGTTTCTTTTTTGCTTGTCTAGCATGCGCGCTGGGAACAGGATATGGGTGCTCGTTTCCTTTTTTTTCTTTTCTTTTCGCGACCCCAAGTCGGTACTGCATTGTTGGCTTTGTCTTTGATATATATTTTCTGCGCATCTCCATTTATGTATGCTTTCGGTTGTTGGGATCAAGAGCTTGATGTATCTCTGCCAAATTCCAATGGGAGGGAGGACAACGTCTATCCATGCTTGACTGGAGATGAGATACCCGCCGATGCAGCCTGTAGGCTAAGGGGACGAAACGGTACATGGCTGGGAAGATATGTGTGATTGTTACCTCGCGAGGGCTGACCTGACATCTTATTTGTTCATTCTTGTTTTTCTCCCTTACATAGGTCATAGAGCGAGAGCTTGGTTCGGGATGCGTCGCTCCCTTCACCCATGTATGTTCCGAGGGGGGCGGGGGATTGTATGTACTATGCATGCGCATGTGGCCTATTTGCGATGTTGTAATGAGAGCAATGATAGTAGCGATGCTTGTTTCTGACTTGGTCGTACGGAGCGTATCCAATGTGTGTGTGTCTTTCTTTCTTTGTTTGTGTGTGTTTGTGTGTGTGTGTGTGTGCAAGGCGAGGAAAGTGGTTCTTGCGAGTCGCTCAGCGGGAACGACCAACGAAGCCATGCCTGTGCGAGGAACAGGACCGAGCGGGTAAATTTGGTATGTACTCTCTAAGGTACAAAGAAACGAGGATGAGAAAGTTCCAAGGAATAGGATCCAAGGACGAGAATAAACGAGAAAAGAAAAAAGGGAATGCAAGAGAGGAAAGCAAGAGAACAAAAGTAAGCGCTTGATAAGCATGTAGGTATACAACTTTGACATGTTGACGGACGCCTCGTCATCCTAAATAACCCGTGACCCTTGTGTGATACCTGTGCGCCTTGCCGGCGAGGCCTTTGATATGCTGAGGTGTTTGTGCATGTCTTGCCATCTTCAAACCCCAAATTCCAATATGTACTACCTATGTAGTAATACATCGACACCTTTAACGCCTTAGGTACTCTCCGAAACCCTTAGAGGCTTAGCTTGTGCGCCTCAATACCTCCTCCACGCTTGGTACGCACGTCTCATCATCTTTACCCTCGACATTACTTTCCATTTCCGTATACGCCAACCTTGAGCCTCCTTGTGCCTACCTACCCTCACCTCTACAACCTAATACACAAACCAGGCCTGCGCCAAGGGCAACTCATCCGCCGCCTCCGCCTTACACTCCTCCCCATCCGCCCTCACCTGATACGTCTCCGGATCAACCCTCACAGAGGGCATCGCATCATTCAAACACATATCTCTCTTTCCAATCTTCCTACAATTCCGGACCGGCTCCACCCGACTCCGTAGGTTATACGAGGCCGCTACGCCAGAGTCGACACAGGCCTGCGACACGAAAAGCATCTTGCACGAGGGCAACAGAGGCGCAAACATGGGCCGGCCGATGAGGGGCTGTACGGTGGGAATGGAACCGTTGGGATCACCCATGGGGGTCCAGGCTGGGAGACCGGCTTTGAGGATGAGGGAGGGCTTGGTGCCGAAGAGGGCGGGGTCCCAGAGGACGAGGTCGGCGAGCTTGTTGGGCTCGAGGGAGCCGACGAGGTGGGAGATGCCGTGCGCGATGGCTGGGTTGATGGTGTATTTGGCAATGTACCGTCGGACGCGGCGGTTGTCGTTTGGTGCGAGGGAGAAGGAGGAGGTAGAGGAGGTAGAGGAGGAAGCCGAGGAGGAGAAGGAGACGGAAGCGGTGGGTGAAGCGGTGGGGGAAACCGGAGAGGAAGCCGAGTTAGAGGAGGAGCTGACAGTGGAATCGAGCCGATCTTCAGGCAGAGGCCCCCGTTGCAGCTTATTCTTGTGAGCGGTGTTCCAGGTCCGTAGGATGACTTCGCCGCAGCGGCCCATGGCCTGCGAGTCGGAGCTCATGATGCTCACGGCGCCCGTGTCGTGCAGAACATCTTCGGCGGCCATGGTCTCGGCACGGATGCGCGACTCAGCAAAGGCCACGTCCTCAGGAATCCGGCGCGACAGGTGATGGCACACCATGAGCATGTCGAGGTGCTCATCGAGCGTATTCCGCGTGTACGGGCGTGTGGGTGTCGTCGAAGCCGGCAAAACGTTGGGATGACCGACGACGGAGAGGATATCCGGCGCGTGACCACCGCCGGCGCCTTCGCTGTGATATGTATGAACGGTACGACCGCGCACTGCGGCGAGGGTTTGTTCGACGAAACCGGACTCGTTGAGCGTGTCGGTATGTAGCGTGCACTGTACGTCCATCTCGTCACATGCCTCTAGACAGGCATCAAGAGCTGCTGGTGTTGCGCCCCAGTCCTCGTGGATTTTGAGTCCGCACGCCCCGGCTGTGATTTGCTCGCGGAGGGCGACTGGTGATGCATCGCTGCCTTTACCTGTGAGTCCGATGTTGAGCGGAAGGCTGTCGCAGGCCTGCAGCATGAGGCCGAGATGTCTTTTGCCGGGCGTACAGGTCGTGGCTTTGGTGCCGGCGCTGCCAAAGTTGTTAGCGTTATGCAAAGTAGCATTGTGGCAGCGACATTGTCTCGGATGCATATGCGTGTATATGCAAGGTTCCTGCATATGCATTCACAAACAACATTCATGGACACGGGGTATAGCAAAACACACACACACACACACACACACATACACACACACACACACACACACACAATACACATAATACACACAATACACACCTTGGTCCTGTCCCGCCCCCAATCATCGTCGTAATGCCCGACGCAAGCGCCTCTTCCACCTGTTGCGGACAGATGAAATGCACATGCGTGTCGATGCCTCCCGCCGTGACAATCTTGCCCTCGGCCGCCACTACATCAGTGCAACTCCCAACCACCATAGTCGGCGCCACCCCGTCCATGACATCCGGATTCCCGGCCTTTCCAATACCCACAATCATCCCGTCCTTGATGCCAATGTCGGCCTTGTAGATACCTGTCCAGTCGACAATGAGCGCATTCGTAACCACCACGTCAAGTGTGTCCGCGTCGCGACGGCCCGAAGCCTGTCCCATCCCATCACGAAGCGTCTTGCCACCTCCAAACTTGCACTCGTCGCCATAGCTCGTCATATCCCGCTCAACCTGGATCCAGAGATTGGTATTGCTCAGCCGGACGAGATCTCCCGTCGTGGGACCAAACATGGCCGCATAGGCCGCCCGGTCCATCTGCACCATATCCATGTGCGCGCCGTCCCCTCGCGGATCTACCAGAAAGGTATCCTCATTCCCATTGCCCTCGTCAAGTGCCGTCGTGTGCGCGTAGCCCTTGGCCTGCATATTCAATACAATCTCCTTGATGAGTCGCATATCCACAGGTCCCGACGCGACGTTATTCCCACCGCGGATGATTCTATGGCCCCCAATTGCTACTAACCGCACCGTCTTGGTATCCCCGGGCTCGAACCGCACTGAGGTACCCGCCGGAATATCGAGCCGAAAGCCGTATGCCCGCTCGCGGTCAAACTCAAGCTGCGGGTTTACTTCGATAAAGTGGTAATGCGAGCCAACCTGGATGGGTCGATCTCCCGTACTCGTCACGCGCAGTCGTCGCCGCTCCCGCTTCGGGGTCTGGTTCAGCGCCACGGTGCCTTTGACGACGACCACGGCTCCGGGCTGTCGCTCCGGCTGGTACTCCGACGCGGGCGGCAGCGGGAAGACGGCCTCGTTGTCCGGCACGGGCAGGAAGCTGCCGTATAGCGCGCGCGCGAGGTCCCCATCGTCGGTGGATATGGGATTGTGCACCGTTACGAGAAAGGTACCCATGGGGAAGGTGCCCTCTACTTGTAGCTCACGCAGGGTTGAGCAAACGGCGGGGAGGACGTGTCGGCGGCCTAGCATGGTGGTGCCTAGGAGCATGAGGTCCGCCACGCTGTGGTTGCCATCGCGGATGAGTTCTTGGAGGTTATTCGCGATGAGGGCCTTGTTGTATGTGCTCCGTTAGCCTTGTGAGGTAAGAGGCCCTGCCCTGTAGGCTGGTGGTGAAGTATCGTACCGTGGCTTCGGAGTGGTTTAGGCGAACTCCGCGGGCGAGTCTTCGCTGGGCGAGCAGACCGAGTTGCGAGATGACGAGCTTGTCGAGCTAGGAAGGCCCATTTTGGTAAGCGGGTGAATGTGAATTCAACATGTATACAGATTGACCATGGAAAGAAGGAGCAGAAACTTTTGTCTTTTGTCACCAGAGAAGAAAGGCGATGCAGCTCTGTATCCTGGCACTAGGCGGCTCCGACCGGCAGAGAGGACATTGTAAATGTAACGTACTTCCCTGGGAACAAGATGCATCGTGAGTCTGGGTGGCCCGCAGAGCTTCCACGAGCTCCGATACGCTTATCCGTCTCGTCTTTAAAAAAAATAATAAAAAAAATAATAGAATAAACTGGAATTAAATTGAACTGAGAAATGGAGCCAACAAAACCCCAGATGCAAGATGCAACAGGAAAAGCAATCCGCTCGTTCGACTACCCAGGCAGTTCGATGGAAGCTGGTCAGAACATTCCTCCACAGACACAAAACAGCGACGCAATGACGCAAAAGGCAGACTTGGAAGCAATCGAGGTCGGAAAAGAAGAAGGTACACCGATGGACTACCTACTCCGTAGAGATAGAGAGAAAAGAGACAAGACCACAAAAGGAAAAACAAATCGAGGCTACTGGCCACAGGCCGATGGGAGCTTTGGCCGCCCGCCTGCCCCCCCCGGAACGACCGATAACTATGTTTTTCCAAACCCCAGGGGCCAGAGCTTTAGAGCCCGCCATGGTCCAAAGAGGATGGACGTTGTATTCTGTAGAGATAAGAAGCTTCTTGTTCTGCGGGTGTTTATCTGGTGTCCGGTAAGCGTGCATGTCATTGTTTACGAGGGGGTGAGCTGATTGGACGGGATCATGGGCCGGCCACCGAGATAAAGAGTCAGTGCAATCTCGACGCTCGTACATATGTACGTATGTATGTACTCCCCATCAAGCGCAACGTCGGCAATGCAAGCAGGTTTGCCCAGTTTCCCCAGTTTTTCCCTTGCAGCAACAATACCTATGGGAGCAACAAACGCATTATCTGGTGCACGTAGGTAGCTACCTCAGCTAACAGGTACATACGGAGTATGGATATATGTACATACATACCTACATACCTGGGTATGTACAGATGCACATACATAGGTAGCCCGCTAGCCGGTACCGGCACGTGCGTTGCCAAGACCCGGTGTATCGGCGGCGAAAAAATCTCCGGAACCCGGCTCCCGGCTACTAGGTACCTATGTACCTATGCGGGAAGGCCGTTTACCACGAAGTAAAAAAAGCTTACAGTTATTACAGCTTGAGCATCTGAAGAGCAGTACTCCGTAATACTCTGTATAATATGACAGCACGTTTGAACAATGATCAACTGTAGCGCAACACCGCAAACGACTCTACATACCCTGGCTGGCTTCCTGTCCCCAATGCCAAGACTCTCGGGTCCATCACGCCGCCCGCCCGCCCGGATCCTTATCGGCGGGCTGCTTGGACGAATCCGGATGGAGGAAATACACAGGTAGGTAGGTAGGTACATATGTACATACCTACCTAGGTACCTACCTATGTACGGAGTATGTACCTATGTACATATTGACATGTGATCACTGACAAGTTCCCTTATTATTCGATAACTGCCACAGAGAACAGTAACATTAGGTACATATACAGTGATGAGCCGTATAATACGAAGCTGTTCAGCACATGAGGCTGCAGTGTACCCCATTGAAGTCAGCTCTTCACTTGCTGCGCAATTCCAAACGAAAGAGCACCCCTCGCAGCTCTTCTGTTCCTCATTGTTCGCTCGCGGCGCAAATTGTCTGGGCTACGTGCGTGGGCTCTGTTCTGTGAGTGTGACTAACTCGTCCCGGAGAGGGAGCGAACCCGTAGAGTTCAAATGCGTCATGCAAGTTCTCGGAATTCGTTGGCTCAGCCGGGAACACAGTACACTTCCATCTGGCATGTCCGGATTCGTTTTGTCTTGGAGTTTATGACTTGTAGCACGGGCTTTCGATTTGAACAGCAGCCTTCGGGGACGGCTGACAATGGGAATGATGCCTCCTATGCTGCTGCTGATAGTGTAGAGCAAGTTACCCCAGGGGCCAGGTCCCAGGAAGCAAGATGGACGGCCTCTTCCGCTCCGGGTAGCGCAGCACCAGCTAGAAGGGGCAAGCGGGCAACCTTTATTAAATTACCAAGGGCCCGTCAGGCCACATGAACATGCGTCAGCAAGCAAGCAAGCGCGCCTCTAAGAACAACTCGGGGAAAAAGTGAACAGCATGCTCCAGCCCAAGATATGGAATCAAAGTATGCCGGTACATAGGTAGTCCTATCCATAACACAAGCTCCTAAATCTTGGACGCCACAGTGCACACGAGGCGATTGCAGCCTACGCTAAGTCCAGGAAGGAGCCTGATCCAACGTTCCA
Organism: Claviceps sp. LM84 group G4; assembly: GCA_018360345.1. NCBI lineage: Eukaryota > Fungi > Ascomycota > Sordariomycetes > Hypocreales > Clavicipitaceae > Claviceps > Claviceps sp. LM84 group G4. The sequence continues at coordinate 16,268 of SRQH01000078.1, forward strand.
ACGAGCGTTGGCCAAACTGAACTTCTGAACACTCACCATCAGTCAGGGTTCAAGAAAATGACGACTGACTTCAAGGTTGGAAAGTTGTCGAGGTAGACGCTGCTCTCTACGCGTCTTTCCAGGCTAATCCACACCTCCATTATCCTTTTCGACGCTCGTTCATCCTGGGTTCAAGATCTAGGTACCACATTACCAACACTCCCGGCCGAATACGAATTTCTGGACTAGCTATTCAAGGGCCCAATGCGATTTTGTTTGGGCAGGAACTACGTGTTTGGGCAGGAACTACATACTCGCATATGAATTACAGGCTATGGAACAATCGAGTAACAGTTGGAGCATGATTTAACGTTTACCAATATATAACCCTCCATGATGTAGCCATCTATCCAGATTTTCTATGCAACCTTGTATCTTTCTTTCCGGTTATGTACTCCGCCAATCGGGAATTTTGTGGGAAACGCAGCACGATCCCACCACGTTGAGAAAGCCAGATAGATGGATCCATGGTTGGAAGCGTCACGGAGATCCATGGCCAGTGGGTGTTGGAGCACAATTCTGCACCTAGTGCCGTATCTGCCATGATATTAGACAGCTTCACTCCCCTAACCGTGCCCGGAGAGAAGGACACGTCTAATTTGTAAAAGTCTACATCCCAAGCACCTACACTCAAAAAAAGATACCCGCTAAGCCCCTCTTTCAACCCGCTCGCATGCTCTCTCTCTCTCTCAAAAAAAAAAAAAAAAAAAAAAAAAAACCACACACACACACACACACACACACACACACAAGAAAACCCAGACTATCGCTTCCCGTCCATCCCAACGCCTCGTCCCTGCTTCCTGAGCAGCCCGCAAACCAAATCATGGCTCCAGTAAGAAAACAACTATACTGAGGAAAAAGTATATCAAACTCAACAAGGAGAGGGGCTCACCCGTCAACGTCGAACGACGAAGAATCTTCTCCATTCGCGACTCTCGACCTAGTCCCATCCACATCATCATATCCCCATGCCTATTGCCTACGCTTCCTCAACTTCCTCATCCCACTGCACCTTCTCCCTCTTAACCAGCTCCGCCATATCCGCAGCCTTAAAAATAGAGCTCTCCGGATCAGTCACCCGCGGCACCTTATTCAGGCTCTCATCATCAAACACCGACCCAATCGTATCGATCCAGCGCTTCCTCCGCTCCATCAACGTCTTCGTCTGGTCGCCAATCCCCGGCCGCGCTGTGCCCGCTGCACTGCCCACAAAGTGACTCCCTCCACCTGCACCACCTGGCCGCTTCGCCTTCTTGGTCTTGCCCATGGTACGGGTGCGCTTCAGGTACGCGGCTTGCACCTGCGCATCGAGGTCCTCCAGAATTGTCTGGTATTCCTGATTAGCCATGCGTTCGCGCACCAGGTCCGTTAGGCGTGCCTTGCGCGCGCCGTTGATGAGCATTTGTTCCTTTAGACGGGACTGGAGTAGCCGGAGCCGGCCGGCGACTTCATCATCATAGTGGCCGTCGTACTCGAAGTCGAAGTCTTCTTGGGGGAGGAAGCCAATAAACCGTAGTTCTTGCTTTAGGCGCTCGTCCACCTGCATGTATTCCAGCTTGGGGTGTGTGGCCTTTTTCCAGGCTTCTGTTGATGATTCGGTCATGTATGTGGCGGGAGGCATTGGGCAGGGTTTTTCATCGCCGTTAGGTTCCTCTGCGTTCAGGTCGCCGCTCATAGATGTGTCTGCGTTGGTCGCGCCACTGCCTGGGGGCTTGTCATCGGATGGTTGTGAGCGATGCTCAGGCCGTAGTGCCTGTAGTAGGCGCGAAGCCAGCGGTCCAATCGACAAGGCATCCGTCTCGCCGATGCTGTCGCTCATGTGTTCTATACTGCCTCGGGGTTGATTCGGTGGGAGCTTTTCGCGACCTTGTTGAGGCATGTCCAAGGCCATGGATCCGTCTTCTTCCGCCCAGATCTCGCTGTAGTGCCTCTTGCCGCGTTTGGGCATGACAAACGGGGTGACTCTGTCGCCTCGCTCACGTAGAAATCCTAGATCCTCTTCGGAGAACGGCCGGAAGTAGGGGTCGATGTAGGTTGAGAAGGTGGAAAAGTTGATCTGACTGCTGGGTTTCGCAACACTGTAATCGCTGTCGGGTGGATCCCCTGCAATGAGATTTGCGAGATCGTTCTTCGGGTACACAGCCACGGAGTAAATCTCCTTTTTCTCTTCCTCTGGCATGCCCTCATGGACCGGCCGGATTTCGTACACGGTCGGGTCCGGAAACGTGGAGGGATCTTCGCCAAACGTTTGCGCGGCGGGCACTTGTCGCTTAGGCGGCGCGCCTTCGTCTTCGGAACTTACATCCGCTGTTTCCTCTTTGTCTTCCTCCTTGGCCTTTTTGTCCATATTCTTTTTCGACGGAGATCTCGCGGTCGTGGGCGATGATGGCGAGCTCAAAGCAGAGCCTTCTCTAGTGTGCTTGTGCTTCGCATCCTTTATACGCGGCGGTTGATCTATTGGCCGTCCATTAGTATAGAAACTTGTAAGGAACTATAAGCAGTAGAATTGTGCTAAAAGAAGAAGAACTGCTTGTGTATGCAATCGCACAGATGCCGCGCTCGGTCGAGATCCGGCCGGGAAGGGAGCTCCATACCATCAGCCTGGGCCTCGGCTGCCCTTTTTCTTCTTGCTTTCGTTCTCTTGCCTTCTGGCTCGACGTCCAACGATATTTCCAAGTTTTCGGTCCGCTTCTTTCGGTCTTCGGCGAGATTTCGCATGCCTCTGTCGTAGAACGTTCCCCGCTTCTCCATGACGTTGACCAAGTTCTTAAGCTTCTCCAGCATCGCGTCAACACTCTTGGAATCAGGCACCATCGCATGAACAGCACTCTGATCCACGAGGTCGTCATAGCTAAGATTACGTTTGAAGAGGATGACTCGAGTGTCGAGGTACTCGGGGTCGTAGAACTCCTGAGCGGGCAAACTGCTCGCCGGTGCTGGCGCGGGCGCTGGCGTGGAGTTGCGGCTCGGTTTCGGCATCGCGGCAGGGTTTTTTCTATTTGAGCCGACGTGGCTAGATCCAGGAGCCATGATAGGCATTGTGAAGTTGATGGACGTTAGCGTCTCATGGATCTCATGGATGACGTTCAATATGGTTGTGGTTAACTGATCCAGTGATGCGTGCACGTCACAGATGCTGGTTGTTGTGATTGGCCTTGACATACAGGTACAGACATACATTAGGAGGTACATAGGTACCCAGGGGCCAGGTGCATAAGGTACCTAGGTACGGAGTATGGCCCGTATGGGTTTATTAAATGACGGAGTTCGTAAGCTCGGGACCGGAAGCAGAGAATCGCCGCGAATGCACCAACAAGTTTGCTGATTGGACGCCAGCATCTGAAACATGGGAGAGGAAGGAAAGCTTTTGCGCTCACAGTCTACAGATGAACTGCCTGTCGCCAGTATTTTCAATATGTAATCCCGTGATAGTAGTCCACGCAGTGGGCTATTTTTAGGCAAAACTGAAGAAATCGTGCGGCGACGCGTAGCGGAGGCGCACATTTCGTGTTTGCCTCTTTATGCTCGAGTTTTCAGTTCACATATGAGGGTATGGTGTGGAGCCTTCCTGCCTACTCCTCTTCCCATTGGTCGGTATCTACGTTTTTTCACGCATCAGGTGACCTACTTTTTCACGCATTTCACTTTTGCCTATTCTTGGCGCGCAGTGGCACAGCTTCGCGTCACGGCATTTTCTGTACCTCAATCCGAGGCTAGTGTCGTTCGCAAAAAAAAGCTACATGAGTACCTAACCTAATGTATATATGTATCTCCGCGGACCGCGCGCTCTCCAGCTTGTATAACTTGGAACCGGCATTTCTTTGCGTCGCGCAGATGGATCTGCATCAGTGCCAAGTGGTCAAGCAGATCTCGTGTTACCTGTACAGACTCCAGAGTAGAACTCGCTCTGTTAGAGCCTGCAGATACGGCAACATTGGAACTCGCCTGTCTTTAGTTATCTTGCTCGCTACTTGGACCATCACGGTGTCGACGGTCGTCCCTATTCTAAGTCTAACATCACGATTCGCGGCTTAGAGAATGCCATGAGACTCTTTCTACCACGCACTTGACACACGTTTGACGATTATAACTACGTCGACGAGGCACCTGAAGAAACATCAATGACGATTAATGATACCGTTACATGTTGGAAACCGGAAAGTGGCTTTTGCCGACTGATGCGCAACTCTGCCCATTCATTGCCATTGGATCTGAAAGACCGCGGCGTCAGGATCGCTGGTATGTATTCCGTAGCCGTCTACGGAGTAGTCTTCACGTCGTGTGTCGCATCACTCGCATGTGGCATGCGGACGCCTTGTCATTGGTGCCTTCGTATGCTTCTGCAAAGGCCCATGTGCCTCAGCTATTGGTCCACCTTGGATCCCGGGAAGCGGCCGCAGCTGTACTCCGTAGTATGTACATAGGTACCTAGGTACCTACCTACATACTAAATAGGTTTTACCTAAACGCCAAACGCCCTCAATAATAAGTCCCTTGACAATGACAACCAACCCACGGTTTATTACGAATCCACGAAACCCGCGTCGCCAATCCGCCAATCTACGGCTCCAGGCTCCCACGGTGCCCCAGTCTGGAGCCGTCAGTCCGTGATCCGGCTGTCTTGAACACCGGCCAGTGCCGGCTATACTACTCGGCTTCGATGCTCGCATACTCCGTATTGTAGCTTTGGCTTCAGCCCGGCGTCGTATACCGAAAATCGCGTCCGGATATGGGTGAGGACCGCAGACCCCAGCCAGTCTCGTACTAATTCCCTCGTCATGTGCTCTGCTCAGCCGTTGAGATTGGTTCCCTCACCTTCTGCGCAGGCCTCCCTACGAGATCTGCGAACCCAAGATCCGAGGGTTGACCACATGCGTGCGTGCCATGGTAGGGGTTGATTGGACGACGCATCTTGCTCGGCGCTCTTGCATCCGTCAGTATATTGTGTCTGAACCCGGCAATGGGGGCGTCTGAGTGTATTGAAGGCTGTTGTGTTTTGGTATATACCTGTCCGTGTCCAAATTCCATTCGTGCGCTGCGCTATCCTGTGTTTTGTTCTTGACTATCTTGTGAAGCCTCACCATTTTGTTCTTGAACTTGTTTCAACCCTATATCACTCCTCCGAGTGTTCAACAACCTTTGAGACAATCCTGTAGCACCCCCCTTCTTTGTGTTATGCGATGCGAAGATATCATGGCTTTTCATGTAAGTTTTGTCCTACACAGCACACTCTTCAGTGTTCACTCGCTGAGCCTCTCCGTCGTCCACGATTCTGATGCCAAATCACGATTCCCAATGGACCTTGATCGCGTCAACTGACAACGATCTTATACTTCAGGGTGGTAATACGTTACCCTTTGGCATTGATCTTCAAGTTCAACCTCTCTATACTGGACTAGCCATTGCCCTCTTCGCAGGAATAGCTCTGTCCCGTATTTCCTCACGCTCCAAGACCAATACCGATGAGACACCTGGACTTATACAGTCCTTCTTTCTATTCTTTTATTCGTCGTTCTTGAAGCCCCATCAGGGAGATACCAAGGCCAACCAGCAAGACGCTTTGGAGAGCTTCTACAAGAAACAAGCTGGCGCATATGATGCGACCCGAAAAGTCCTCCTTCGAGGGCGCGAGGATATGCTGGCTTTGGTCGTCGCCCAGCTTCAGGCCAAGGCTGAGCGGGCTACAACAGCTGGCAAAAACCAGACCAAGCGGATATGGGTTGATGTGAGTTCATGGTCCATTTGCTGTCTATCTTGTTTGTGTCCGTCCCAAGCTATCGTATCACTATGCTGACAGAGGGGTTCTCCTGAATTAGATTGGAGGAGGAACTGGCTGGAACATTGAGGCCATGGGCCGCTTTGTCAACGTTCCCGACTTTTTCTCCCACGTGTACCTCGTAGACTTCTCTCCATCATTATGCGGAGTTGCCCGAAAGAGATTCGAGAGGCTCGGATGGAAGAACGTCACTGTTGTGTGCGAAGATGCTCGCAAGTTCCGTCTTGAAGACTACGAGTCTGGCATGAGCCCGGCTCAGAATCTCCTCCGTTCTCCTTTGCTCAGTTACTTCAAGCAGCAGAATCCTCGACAAGGTGGTGCTGATCTTGTTACCATGTCCTATAGCCTTTCCATGATTGTGAGTGAAAAGGATCAAGTTTCAAGTTCCTCCTCAAACATGGTAATGACAAGCGCTTACATTGAACACTTCATAGCCAGACTACTACTCAGTTATTGACTCCGTCATATCGCTCCTCTCACCCGACGGTATTGTTGGGGTTGTTGATTTCTATGTCCAAAACAAGGTCGACTATTCGTTCCGCAACTACACTGGCGGTGCTCTTGATCGCCACGTGAACGCCTTGTCCCGCATGTTCTGGCGCGCCTGGTTCGACTTGGATCGCGTCGCCCTGGAGCCCGGTCGTCGCGACTACCTGGAGTATAAGTTTGGCACAGTTCTCAACGTCAACGACCGTAACAAGGCACTGGGATACATACCATATTACGTATGGGTCGGATGCCACAAGAAGCCCTTCTCCCCTTCTAGTCTACCTCATGAGATTGTCGAGCGCATTGACGCGCTGGCCACGGAATCTCCAATTCTGTGCCCGGTCAACCAGGGGGATGCTCTGACCCGGGCCATCGAACGATCTGCACCCGAGATTCGTTCCAAGGCGTTTGTCACGGCCATGCAGAACCTGTCAGCGAATCTGCCCCTCCCGTCATTCTTCTACCAAAACCATCATTGGCGCATATACTACGATGATCAGCTGCAGAAGCACAAGCAGTTCAATGACGAATACATCTACGCTTTCACATGGGAAGACGCGCGCGTCGACGAGTGGCTTTTGAAGCTCGGTCCCGACGATAAGATTTTGGCCATCAGTTCTGCTGGGGACAATATCCTTTCGTATCTGGCGCAGAGTCCAGCTCGCGTCCATGCTGTGGACCTGAACCCGACTCAGAACCATCTTCTGGAGCTCAAGGCTGCCGCTTACACCGCGCTGTCGTATGAGGACTTCTGGAAGATGTTTGGAGATGGCAAACATGACCAGTTCCGTGCGCTGCTGGTGAACAAGCTTTCTCCGCACTTGTCTGCACGTGCCTTCCAGTTCTGGCTCAGCAACACACATGTCTTCCAAAATAAGAGCGGATACGGTCTTTATGACACGGGCGGCTCTCGTCATGCCATTCGTGCCATGCGCTGGGTGGCACGTCTGTTTGGCCTCCGCGGCACGATCAACAGGCTTCTGGAGGCGAAAACCCTCAACGAGCAGCGCGAAGTCTGGCGCCACAAGGTTCGTCCAGCGTTGTTGTCCAAACTTGTCTCCAACCTGGTCGTTGCTCAAGAGAGCTTTCTCTGGTCTGCTCTTGGCGTCCCCAAGAACCAGCTCGCCATGATTGAGAAGGATCACGCCGAATCCGATCTCGTCAAGGGTGATAAGCCCGTGGCGAAAAATACCCGATCCCATGCCATATGGCACTACATGGTCAACACGCTCGACCCTGTCGCAGAACATACCCACCTTGCCAAGGACAACCCATACTACTACGTTTGTCTCGCGGGGAAATTCTCTCGAAAGTGTCACCCACATTACCTGACCCCCGATGTCCATGCGAAGCTGTCCAAGCCCGGTGCTCTGGATGGCCTTCGCATCCACACGGATGAGCTGGAGGAAGTCATTGCGCGCATCACTCCCGGCACACTCACTGTCGCCGTCGTCATGGACAGCATGGACTGGTTCGATCCGGGATCGTCCGCTGCCGCCGCTCAGATCACCAAGTTGAACCGAGCGCTCAAGATGGGTGGCCGAGTCATGCTGCGTACCTCTGCTCTCACACCCTGGTATATCAAGATATTCGAGGCCCATGGGTTCACTGCTAAGCGTCACGGTGGCAGAATCGACGGTGCTTGCATTGACCGCGTCAACATGTATGCCAGTTGCTGGATCTGCACCAAGGTTGACAACTTGCCACCTCCTACCCCTGAGATGAACTACACTGAAGGCTTCGAAATGCCCAGTCTAACCATCTGAGAGGGTCCTGTCCCGGCTGTTCAATGATTCCTTCCCCCATATTTTCTTCTTATTTGTCTTATGTTTCAAAGAGGTAGTGTTTGTCCTACGGCCTGGAGCCATTCCGCCGCGGATTTGGAAAGAGAAGCAAGGCAGGTAATCTGTATGACATTCAGCAAGATACGAAGTAACGTGAATGAAGGTTGGCAAAAAAGAAGATGTGATAGAACTTAAAAGCCCAGTCAGTGACGCACTTGACGGGAAATTATATATTCAATACCAAATCTTCTCGCTGCAAAGCTGCTCCTTGCCATTAGCGCGTCCCAGTAATAAATTGAGCCAGACTGACTGACTGGTATGCGCTGTGTTCCATTCGGATTGAATGACTGAAGTGGAGAGAGAAAGATATAGCAACAGCATGATGCGAATTCCCTCCCGCAAAAGAAATAAATCATGTATTGACAAAGAAAATATGAGTTTCGTTTCCGGCTGAACGAAGAACCTATACAGACGGCGCAAAAAGGATCTTCGAGCTGGCCCTATTGCGCGAATCAATACCATACCTCCCAGTTATGTCCCATGCGACCGCCAGTTTCCATCTAGTTCCCACGACTGCTGCCTTTACAGTTCAACACGTCATCCCGCTATGCCTTCCAGACCCGCTTGATAGCCTCGGTAACACCAACATCGTTCGTCTCAAACTCATACAAGCCAATCCCGACCGTCAGAGTCGCGGCATTTAATCCCCACCAAAATAGTTTGCGCAGACCGGGGTAAGTCCTTTTAGGGATATAGTCGATCACGACAGCTTGAAAGCCCATGTGAGAGTGAATCAGCATGGCGGAGCACAGGATGGCGTCCATTGTCGGGTTGAGAGAGCCTGCTACAAAGGGTGCGATGGAGAGAGGAACGAGGCCGGCGGCGATGAGGCGCTCAAATGTCCAGTGAAAGGAGCCGTGGGCGGGAGACGGTGTCGGGACGGGAGCTGGGTCGTTGACTATAGTTACATGTGGTCAATTTCGAGGCGTACTATGTTTCATGTTGATAAAGCAAGCCACCGCGCCGAAGCTTCATTCTCCGTAGTTGAGTGAATTCATGAGTACATGGGGCCAGATTAATGGGTTACTCTACTCGTACCTCCGCCTATGATCCGTTCTGTATTGATATCTGCGGTTAGCAATGTGGTCCTTCACCAAAGTTCCGCGAGGAGTGCGCGCACAACCCCGCAATATTCTGGAGTAGAATATGGATCTTACGGGGTCCAGGAGGCAAAATGGCACATCTTTTGCTAGTCGTGTGTAAAGCCGCGGTTCTCATGGCGAAAGCGGCAGGGGAGCGAACTGCTTGTCGCAGCAGCGACGGACGCATCATTGACGCCATCGTCAAAGTTCGGCGGCGATTGCGGGTGGAAGGATCAATTCGTGGTTCGAACCAGCTTCCTTAGTTTGACGGTTGTCAACGTTGAACGGTTGTGTAAGCTTTGCGACGGGGTCGACTCGAGCGATTGAGGGTGCGAAGAAGATGTTGCTTGCTCTGATTTCCCAGCTTGGAGCTTGGAACGCAAGTCGCTGGCTGACTTGTGAAATTAGCAGATTGCCGAGGGACTTGAAATAGCAAGATGCTGATTGGTCATGTTGGATCTAGGTTGGTCATACAGCCGAATTGTCGGAGGGAAGAACGTGGTTCCGGGACAGGCCGGCCACGGAAGATGTGATTGGCTGAAAGACATCATGCGGAGCTTTTGGTTACTAGGTACATATGTAAATCATCACTGAACATTTTTTCTTCGCTTTGTGATGACCCAGCAACATCCCAAACAAGGCCAACTACGACGACACATACGGTCTACTTGCAGCAACGCGGCGTTTCTTTCCTCGCGACAGGGAGGACGGACTTCTGCTGAGAACGGCTGCTGTCAAAGCAGATTCTTCTGCCATTCCCGCTGCAGCAGGTGTCATGCCTCTTCGAAGCTCAGCTCCGAGGAGCCTTTCACGATGCGTCGCGCAACTAGGCCGCTTTGAGGCCCGGCAGACTCGTGGTATATCGACGTCGTATCTCGAAAAATTGAATGCAGCCGAAGAGAGATGGGAAGAGAAAGCGGAGCGTATTCGAAAGGGCGAGGAGCGCCATGTTCTGGATGTGCTGGAGGAGAGAGGATATATCAAGGACATAACTGGGTATGGCAATATATGTAGCCTTCAATCATCTCCCCTCTCGTCGGCAAGAATGAAATAAACCAAACAGCCACATCGCTGACGCGAAGAACACAAACAGTACACGTGAGAACATGAAAGAGATCATGAGAATCAAGAGAATAGGCGCTTACGTGGGCGTGGATCCCACGGCGGATTCACTGCACATTGGTCATCTGCTACCCTTTATGCCACTTTTCTGGCTCTGGTTCCATGGCCATCCTGCCGTGACACTCCTGGGAGGCTCTACAGGGCGAATCGGGGACCCCAGCCACCGTTCAACGAGTCGTGAACCTCTAACTAACGCTCAGCTTTCGAAAAATATAACCAAACTTCATTATCAGCTTACGAGAATTTGGAGCAATGTCTGTTCATTGCGCGAAAAGTACAATTATGAGAAAGACTGGGCCGCCAGACGCGCCTTGTTAAACAACAGCATGTGGCTGCAGGGACTATCAATCTATGATTTCAGCAAGCGACTGGCGAAACACACGAGGGTCGGATCCATGCTTGCTCGCGACTCGGTGAAGAAAAGAATGGAGGACGGCGACGGCATGTCCATGGCGGAGTTCATGTACCCGCTCTACCAGGGCTGGGACTTCTGGCACTTGTACAACAAGCTGAACATTCAATTGCAGATTGGTGGATCTGACCAGTTCGGAAATATTGTGGCAGGTATCGAAGCAGTCAAGATCATTCGCGCGAGTGAGGAAATGCCAACTGCCAGGATGCCCACGGGGTGGCAACACGAACCTTTGGGCTTCACCGTTCCTCTGCAGCTGGATTCCTCTGGCGAAAAGATTGGCAAGAGCGCGGGCAATGGCATCTGGCTGGATGACTTCAAGACTTCGGCGTTTGATCTCTATGGATACTTTGTGCGGCGGTCGGACGAGGACGTGGAAAGGCTCTTGAAGCTTTACACTTTTATGCCCATGGATAAGATTCAAGAGACCATGACCCAGCATCAAGCGGACCCTTCCAAGCGTGTCGCTCAGCACACGCTAGCCTTTGAGGTTCTCTCTCTTGTACATGGAACTCAAAGAGCATTGCAGGAAGCGAAGCAGCACGAATTCCGCTTCGGTAGTGAGCTGCCCAAAATCTATCACGAGCCCGCCCCGCACACTGGTATCATCACGGCCAACACTGCTCCCCGAAGCGACATACAACTTCCCCAGTCCATCATGAAACTCTCACCCGCCAAGATCCTCTTCGCTGCCGGTCTCGTCGGCAGCAGCAGCGAGGGCCAGCGCATCGTCGCCGCCGAGGGTGCCTACATCGCCGCACAGCCAGGTCAGAACCGTGGCCTCGTCCCAGGCAATCTGAACTGGACCCCGATCAAGATGTGGTTCCCCGAAGAGACGTCCCGGTACCTCATTGACGGGACGATGCTGATCCTGCGCAAGGGAAAGCACAACATCCGAATCGTGGAGCTGATATCCGACGCAGAGTGGAAGGAGAGCGGCAAAACCTACCCCGGCGAACCATATACCGGCGTGGTGCGGCTCATGCAGGACAAGCTATTCAAGGAGGCCGAAAATGATGACGGAGAGACATTGTCAAAAACTGCAATCAAAAAGCAGGTTCGGGAGCAGAGCAAAATCAATGCTCGTCAGACCCTGATTGAAGAGGCGAAAGAGGCTGGGGAACCATTGTCAAAAGCAGCTCTCCGGAAGCGTATGGCAGAGAAGCCTTGGTTAAATTCTGGCAGGAACGACCAGCGTAACAACGAGGATCGTTGGGATAGAGATGATAAGAACGATGATGACAGTACCTTCAAAAATGTGAGGTCCAGGGAGGACAAAAACTCGTCTTGGGAAACGGAGGTGCGTCCCCGCAGGAACAGTGAGAGGCCTCAGCACCGTTGGCTAGGACGGGGACATATTTCCAGCAGGCGATAGCCTCGTCCCCCCCCCTCCTTTCTCCTCAAGAAGCTACGGTACTTGCAAGAAATTTTGTTGCTGTAGTTGTATTTTTCGACATGTTTCGGTTGCAAACCAAAATTGCCAAAACTATGTATACTATGTATGTTGCTCCGTAGATTTTAATAACGACCCGGTCGAATGACAATTTAAAAACACCACACATGGATCTGTACTATACATATTTATACAAATGGCCGTGGAATAAGACCAACCCCCCTGGAAGTCTCTTGTACTGTCTCTGCTTTTTGCAGACTGTGCCACACAGACAAAAAAAAACTAAGTTGTATCTACGCAAAAAGGCAGCTTCATCGATAGAGCATCGTCAAGTCCCCCTGAGCACCAGGAAGCGTCTTCAACTGATCCATAATCTCATCATGAGTCAAATTGCGCTCCGTGATAATCTGATCAAAATGGTGTTTCCCATCCGTGTATTTCTGCAACGACTCCCCATCCGAGGTCGGCAGCGGGGTGGTCTCCCCCGATGCCAGCGCCGCAAGATATTGCGTAGAAAGAGGATACTTGTGCACACGGTACAGACATCCCTTGATGACGCCAAACTGCACAAAACGCCTCACATCCACATAGTTAAGCACGTCGAAGCCATGGTCCAGGGAGACCATGATCCATTCCTGAACGCTCCTGCCGGGCGCAAACGCAGCCATTAGCTTAATGAGGTGGTAATTGCTCACGCGGGCGGGCCCGTGGGACACGTAGTGGGCGCATTCGTCCACTATGCCGTCTTGATTGCGGATGAAATCGTGGATGCCTGGTCGGGGCGCGTAGGAGGAACCGAAGAAGAAGATGTCGATGAGGATGATGGTCTCGTAGTAGAGAAGGTGGCGGAGGGCAATCTTGACGAGATCAAGAGATACAGAGGCCAATTGGGAGATGCGGCGGACGTCAGAGACGCCGTCGATGTAGGCAATGACCTTTTGCAGGGTGAGGTCCCATGTTGGATCGATAATGTCCACGAACTTGACTTTGGCGATGGGGACGTGCCATGCCTTGACAGTCGGGGGAGTGCGATGATGCGGAAAGAGTTTGATGTTGATGGTGTTGGCATCGTCTAGAGGATGGACCATGCGTTAGAACTTGGTGCAACGATCTTAGAAAGTAGCATAACGCGACTGAGGTCGGGGGGGGGAAAGGGGGGGAGGGCCCTGAAAGACAGAAACTAGAACCTACCAACTGGTATCATGCACTCGCCATAATTATTCAGATCCTCCTTCACAATCTCCAATAGGCTCTCAATAGGCCGCCTCTCTGCCATACGACTCCGCAGATCGATTCTTTCGCCCAAACTCAGATACTCCCCCTGCTTCTCCATGGCGGAAAACGTGGCGGCCAAATATCTCACCACACCTTCATAGGGCGTCGGATCGACCCCAGCCTCGATGAGCAGCCCAAAATTGAAGATGAACTCATTGCGCTGGTACTTCGAATCGGGGATGACAATGGGGAAGCCGAGGAGGGTGTATTTGTTGTCGGGCGAGTTGATGGTCAGGTAGCGGTTGCAAAAGGCCTGCCGAGGGATGATGTATTCCTGAAGGACGTCGAAATCGACAAACGGCGCGCGGGCGGTGGGTGTCTTGGAGGGCGCGATGCTTCCGGGGGGAGATTGGGCGACGATCTTGGGGCCTGCCGTGGGGTTTAGATATAAGAACGATGAGATGAGTGAGTGAGTGAGAATGAGTGTGAGAGTGAGTGTGATAGTGAGAGTGAGAGGAGAGCCCGAGAATCGACCGGTGCGGTAGCTTACCCTCCCGAGGAAAGAACCTCGCATAAAAGATGGCCTGTATCATGATGCTGCCGATGGGGATTTATATGGCGATGGCGTTGGCTGCGAATGTAGATGCCGCATTGCTAATGAGATACTCCGTAAGACGGCAGCGATTGATGGACTCGTAGCAATATTTTAGTCACATCGGTGATGCATGATCGTTCGACGTTGACTAAGATGCGGCAGCTGACAGCGACGTCTTCACTGTTCAGCCCAGTACCGTGAGTTACACTGCGCCGTGTTTAGACGCGCCTGATCAGTGATGAGGATGGGACTCGGGAGCTCTCGGCGGATGAGTGGCTGGTTGCGTAAGTAGAAGCTGCTTATGTAAGCGATGACTTTGGCCCTATATAAAATTCGGCATGTATGATGTGAGTGTGCATGAGGAGTACATAAACACGCCTATCTGCTTTATTATTGAACACGCATAACCACGCTAAACCTAAAATGGATGTATGTATCTCTTCATACACTTTTGTATGTAGATATACTTCTGCTAACCTGTGTATCTACTCATATAATTTTGTATGTAGATATACGGAGTACTTCTCTTCACCTATGTATCTATGTATCTCTACATACAATTTTGTACGCACATATACTTCGTCTCCTTCTTCGAACGTTTTCCCCTCATGTACTCCTTGTGATTGAGCAATGCAGTAAATCAAAACAGTGCGTACTCGGTGACCATCAAATTATTGTGTTGCGTTGTCTGGAGCTACCTATTGTGGCCTCTGTGCCGCCGGATGATGCGATGTAGCTATAGAGCCTAGAGCCATGTCTTGAGTACTTTGGCTGGCTTGATATCCAGGATGCTGTGATGGCCAAGGAGCTGCGGGGAAAGCGTGAGAGTGCAAGCGCAAGGCAGTGTTCATGTGATGCGGCAAAGGAGGATGCTGTCCTACAAAAACTGCCTGTGATCCATATTGTGAGGCAAACTGCGATGCATTTTGTGACGCTTAGAGAGCCTCAACAGTGCCTGTGAGCTTCAAAATCACTGACTGCATCTCTGCAAACTGCGTTTGCGTGCCACCTTCTTGACGCATGAGATACCTACAGTACATGTATTTTACCCCGCTGTACTCCGTAAACTCTTTTCAACTGCAATTGCGAGGTAGGCAGCGAGGATTGCGGTACTCAGAGTTCACGTATCCCACCATTTCGGCCAGCAACACCAAGGAAGCGGCACCAGTGCACCACCTATGTAGTAATGTACATACATATGTACATACCTAGGTACATAGGTAGGTAATAAGCATCGCTCCTGCTGACCTTGACGTCACCTTCACCGCCTGAAAAAGCCGGCATGTAATAAGCTGTCTGGGACTCTGGCCGACGGCCGTCCTCCAGGATCTGTTCTATGGGACAAGCACACCGCTTCCCGTCGTGACAATCACCAGCTAAAGTTGCTTCTCAAATCTCAACGCTGGCGCTGGGTCGAGGCAAGCCGGTCGTGGTGTTTTGCTCTGTAGACCAGACGCGCAGCTTCTGCCTGGCTGCTTTGAGACTGCATCACTTTTATTCGAGAGAGACGAGCATAGGTAGGTACCTAGGTAGCCTTTGGCCCTTTGTTGGGGGGCTGGTCTGGTCCCTGGAGGCCGTGCGGCGTGGAGTGACATAATTTTAACATGCACATGCAGCCTCTTCCGCTTTCTTGCCCACTCGCTTCCCCCCGCCGATAGATTCCACCAAGTGGCACCACTAAACACCAGACTCCTACGCCACACGATTTGAACATTCAGACTTCTTTTTCCCTCTCCCCTGTCCGAACACCTTTCCGAGCCTGCGTGGTGACGGTTGCCATGACTTTCTACTGAGCCGCGGTGGACGACTTGGACGGTTTTTAAGCAACTCTCTCGACCAAGTCTGTCCATTGCCATCGCCGTGGACATACATCCGGCCTCCCCGTCTGCGGCTCAATTTACTTTCCGACCAGACTGGGAGCGAGAATCGAACCTGCACGACATGACCTTGTCGTCTGGCTTCCATATGCCTGGTGCATTTAATGCCGATGGCATCCTCCACCAAGGCCTCTTTCGCCCGCCTGCATCTTCAGCATCGTCTTCTGCATATTTACCGCCTACTCGACCATCTGCCGAGACGTCTACTCCCAAGCGTAAGCGAGTCCGCGACGACTGGCGACAGACAGAGCTCGCCACCAAGATACAAAACGAAAGTTTCCTCGACTATGATGAGCTCAATGCAAACACATTTCTCTTCACCCCTGTTAGTAGGTACTCTGCACCAAACGGTCGGTCTTGCACGATCGCAGGCCAGCTCGGCACGCCTGGGTGCGGCCTAGCAGACAGTGATGTACTCGGAGAAAGCGTCTTCTCGGACAAGGATTATCGAAGAGCCCTCGGATCCAAGAGACGTCGAGACTCCATCGATGGCGAATCCAATTCATTATTCAGCTCGTCTCAGCATCCCTATTCCCAGTCATCTAGATGGAGCTCGCTCGCTTTGAGCACCTTGGGCGGCGTAGTTGGCAAGGTGTGGGAGTTCTGCAAGGCCGGAGCCTTCAAGGGGTTTCACGCCGGTGGAAATAAAGGTGGAGGTGGAGGATCAGAAAAACGCGTGTCGACACCCGCTGGATCGATGACAGACTGGCCATGGCACCCGAATAACGACTACGACGGTTTGGTAGACCATCAACACATTCCTGGCCACTTTCCGGAAGGCAACTGCTACGAACGTGGAGATGTGATTTCGGACTCGAAGGTAGGGAGCGGGGCTTCCACCCCTTCAACTCCCGCCGCAAAGAGACGGCAGACTGCGCCAATGGACGAGCTGGGCAGAAGCTGGGTCATGGTTCAACATCAAGAACGAGTCGGTGACAGCGGCGGTACTAGACGAGCCCGAGGCACGCCTCCGAACAAATCACCCTCTAGACACCGCAATCAAGGCCCATCTGCTGTCACAGGTCGCCGAATATCTACGCCAAACCAGCGCCGCGCACCAGGAAGACCTGTAGCGGGCGCAGGCACTTATAGAGTGTCGCCTCAGCCAGGTACCTCTCTTTATCCCACCATCTCTCAGCATTCTTCCTGGGACGCTCCCCTTTCAAGCTCATCTGCATCATTTGCATCGCCTCGTTGCGCATCGCCCATGAAATTATCCAGCCTGGCGTCCCCAATGGCGGCCAGCCTCGGCTCCCCAACGCCAGCAATGTCTCGCGGACACAGCCGTCGACGATCTAACACGGGCTCCCAGAGCAAGTTTACACATAACCGCACACACAGCAACGCATCTACCGCCTCGAGTCGCGGCACTGTCGACGACGTAGATAATAGTCCGCGTCTTACTCCAGAGGCAAAGCAACTCGCGGCACGCAGATACCAAGAAGAGCGCGACGCGGACGTCCGAATCGCAGCCTTCAACAAGCAGCTTCAGGATATGATTCGTCTGGGAAAGGAGGCCCTCGGGACGAGAATCGAAGTCGATGGCGAGTTTGCCGAGGAGGGCGGCTGGGAAGATTACTAAATTGACAAACTTTCTTTTGTTCTTTGATGATTCTACGGCGGTTTATGTCAAGGTTACGATACCCAAGTTTGATGGTACAAAACAAAAAGGGGTTTTATGAATCTGGTAGGCTGCTGAATTGGCACTGTCATGGGTAAGCAAGCAGTAGCGCCTCGAGAATGAATTTTCGGATCTCTTTTTTCCACTCCATTTGAAAAAAAAAAAAAACCAAAAAACCCCCCCAGCAGAAAAAGGCGGTAATGGGCGGTGACCAAGCCGTGCTCCTGAATATAGTGGGCATGGAGGGAGAAGAGGAGACGCATGGCGAGGATACATGTATATGTCGGGATAGCTTATGATGAATGAAATTGACAACATAGTTATTCCATCACAGTGCACACCCGTTGTTCGTTGGCCCTGAAGCAATTCTCTGATGACGAGGTTGCGCGTGCCGTGTAAGGCATCCTAATCAAGTACCTACCTATCTACCTACCTACCTAGGTAGGTATGGAAGTTGGCCTTGGGAAGGAACACACAACGTGCTTACATGTAGTTGTCATCGTCAAATGCTTGTCCGGTATGGTACAACCAGCACGCCAAGGAGAAGTATAAACTTCAACTAACCTCTCCGCTTGGCAGCCCCCCGATTTCCCCAGTGTCTTCTTCTTACATATCATACATTTTCGCCCTCTTTCTCACCACATGTCCTTCTCTTTCACTCCCAAAAGCATTGCAGCCTCTGAAGCACCTGCGCTGCTGTCGGTTCCACCGCTCTTCATCAAAACTCGATCGACGATAACTGCTCAGTGCTAGACAATCTCGATACCCCAAACATGGAGTATCACGAGCTCGATCCCAACGGAGACATAATACTCACCCTCCGACACCAGAACCTGCAATCCTTCCCCTGGGCCGTCGAAGCAGCCGATAGTCAGGCAATCGAATGTACAGCCAGTGGCCCCGGCGATCTCGACTCCGTACGCTTCAGACTCTCCTCGGAACATCTAATCCACGCATCTCCCGTCTTCAAGGCCATGATCACTGGACCATGGAAAGAGAGCCTCGCGTTTTCTGCTGCCGTGGAAAAGCGCCAAGATAAACCCAGTGCTGGAAGCCCAGATAAGGACGCACTGCCGGAGATCACGGCCACAAAATGGGATAAAAGAGCTTTTCTTCTTCTACTGGAGATTCTTCATGGGTGGCATCAGGATGCGCTGCCGGACGTGGACGTGCACATGTTGGTGAATATCTGCGTCATAGTAGATTATTACCAGTGCCAGGAGGCGGTCAAACTCTTTGCAGCCGATTGGATGATGCGTATTATGGACACGTCTTCTCTCTCAGTCTCGCATGGCTAGGATTCCTTGGCGTATTTGTTTGCATCGTGGGTGTTTTCAATGCCGTGTGAGTTTCGGTTCGCGACGGCAGTTGCCATGAAGCGAAATAAGAGGCGTCTTGAGGGATGCGGGTTACCGTTGCCAGATTCTGTACTGGGTATGTGTGTTGAGTCTAAGTCTAAATACGGATCGGATCATGTGTATATACACACCACAAGGATAATAGATATACATGTGCTGAGTTTGAAAGCTAATGACTAGATTTGTGTAGATGACATAGAAACCAAACGCACAGGCGCCTTGCGTGAGATGATGATCCATCTACGACAAGTCCGCGATAGTCTCCGAACAGGCCAAGACGGCTACGGGTGCTGCTCGGAATGCGCCTCCGCGCTTCATGACGACTTTGTGAAGGCACTGGATGATATAGGCCTCACGGAGCTGCCACTCGATGAACCATTTGGTCATCTAAGCGTACGATACATCAGGGACGCGGTGCTAACCCTACGATTACCCCCGTGCTATACTATCCATCAGACCAAGCGGATCATGTATACTCGAAAGTGCAACATCCACGCCATATTGCAGCCGCCCCTAGAAAGAATCGTAGATGAACTGAAGGGCCTGAGACTAGCGGACTATCAAGCTACCTCTTCCGAATCCGATTCGAAGGGCGGTAGCCCGACATGGGAGGAAACCACGTACAGTTTTGACTTTTGAGAGCATCCTTTCCGCCCTTCAAAAAGAGAAGGACGATGATGGAGACGACAGCGTCGAAGACGACGGTGTCGAAGACCAAAGTTTCTCTGATAGTACATAGCGATGATGTAATATATGTACCTGTGGACTGAAAAGGGAAACTCCGATTTCCCTTTCGCAGCCAAAGCGTGTTGAATAGCCATCTTCAGTAGGTAGGTAGTTATGCGGTATATTGTAGCGAAGCGTCTAGTGAACCACCTCCACAGGAAACGTAGCGTGATAGACCGTGACTGTGCGATGATTTCCAAGAGGCACAACTGGTCCTAGACTCCTATGATCATGCCAAGATTCGTGTCTCGAACGCCCCAAGTGGTCCTCGCTACCTAATAAGAGTAGCAGAGTACGTAATTACGGGCCTTGAGCAGAAGGAGTGGCCGGCAGGCCATTTGGCTACGTACCTAGGTAGGCTTCTGTGACTCTTGCATGCAGTGGCCAATTAGCTTGAACGTATTTGAGCCTGGCCATGCATAGAACAGAGATTTATTTAAATCTTTTCGTACTGAGATGAGAGCTGCCCAGTGCTCATTCGCATTTCCCACAGTGGAACACCGCCGCATCTAATTCTGTAAGAAAGCCATTACTCATACATATACACATGTGGTGGATACGAGCTCTTGTAGTGGTAGATACACCCGGCCTCGGCTTCAGTCTCAACCTCAACCTCGTCTCTTGGCCTACAACAAGCTCTCGTTAACGCGCTCACCCAAGCGCAGGTATCATATTGAATGCAGCCATAGTCCCTGCCAGAAAACGCCTAAAACACATATCCTTGCAATACCTGAGAGAAAAAAGAAGGGAAAAATGAAATAAAGCCAAGAGGTTCACATGTAGCTTATCGAGGCAAGTGTTGCTAGAGGCGGCCGTATTCTGTTATCTATCATCCTATCCCGACTCCCGCTTTCGCTCGTCTTGAACTCTTCATGAAGGACTTGACTTCAAGAGCATCCCAACATCATTGAATTCTACATTGTTCATTGCTGTCGGGGGGCTGCCTCGGTCTATTCGGCCCCATCCGGCGCCCCAGGCCGGAAGTTGTGTCTGCTGAGCACCACTCTGAGGTGCTGATCTCGCCTCTAGAGACGTACCCGAAGCGCGGTTACGAAGCGCGATTTCGTTGGAACCGTGCTTCTTTGACCGCATCTTCCGAAACCGTCTCCAAGACTTCGATCGCGATTGACGGCTACTGTCCGTCACTATATTCGGTGAGGATGAAAAGTCAAACTCAGAAGTAGAAGACCTTCTCTTGCCAAACTGACCAGAGTGCGCCCGTGGGTATGCGAACCCCGCGGGGCCTCCGCCGCGAAACGGATTCCAGCTACGCGAGCGAGACCCAAGACTGATACTTCCATTGCAGCCAGCATTGTAACTCGTTCGAGATTCGCCTGACAATTCCTCAAGAGTGACGCCCTTGGTCTCAGGAACTAAGAGCGAGACGAGCGTGCCGAGAAGCATAAAGAGCGCAAACAGCTTGAGGAGTCGATCAAGATGTGGTGAGCAAGAGATCCCCACACACCCTTGAATCTTGGCGTTCTTCAAAAGCGGAATGCTGATGACCTGAGCAACGATGGCACCAATTTTTCCCATGGCTGCCGAGACACCATGTCCGGTTGAACGATACCGCGTGGGAAAGCATTCGCCGGGAATGACAAAAGTCGTCGTGTTGGGACCGGCATTGAAGAGGAATTGCCCAATGATGTACAGAGCCAGCATTGTCCCTTCGGACAAATGATCAAGCATGAATCCAAGGATACCAAATACAATGGTGAGCAGGAGGAAACCAAAGACTTGAAGTGGCTTGCGGCCGATTGTGTCAATGGTGAAAACAGCAGTCCAGTACCCAGGAAGAGAACCGGCAGCAGTCAGGATTATCGTGCCGACAGCGTTATTCCACAGCTTATGATATATATCATGACCGCTACCGTAGCCAATAGCATGAAGTACGATGCCTTGGTTGAGACCAAGACCATAGAATGCGAGGTCCTGCTCATCTGTTAGTTCCAAGGCGAACATTTAATCTGCACAACTTGTATTCTTGTAGTTCCAAGTCCCGCCCCGTAAATTTGAGGGCTTCTTTGATACGTACCAGAAAGAACCAAGACATGGTTGTACCGACCAAGACCTTGAAATTTCCCCACTCTCTAAAATAGGCAAATACATCAGCCCAAGACGCTTGAGGGAGATCGAGAGAACTCTCTGAGACCTTGGATCTCGAATGGCGGCGGCTGCTTTCCAAGTCGCTTATTGATTTGTTGGCCACGTTGCTGGCCACGTAGGCTTTGATGTCGGCGTCGGCTTTTTCAACATCATGTTGCACGTCAAATGTGTATCTCGGAGTTTCCGGTATGGTAATTCGGTAATAAAGAGCGAAACAGGCAGGAAAAGCACCGACTCCAACGATAACTCTCCAAGCCCGGTCTGCAGCTATTTGACAAGCAGAGTCGCAACTTCCTTCGTCGGATATATTGGAAAAAGACGATTTGAAGGCCACCGTGGTGATGAGAGCAACGATGGCCGCCATGAGCTGACCCAGCCCCTGCATGGAGAAAACAGCGGACATCATGGCACCACGCCATCGGGTGGGCGCGAATTCGGATGTGATTACGCTGGAAAGAGGATAATCGCCTCCGATACCGATGCCCTACACGTTGTTAGACCCTATCCCATCTTGCGATATCGCCATATGAGGCAGAAATGGACCTTACCATGAGTACTCTCCAGAATATCAAGATACTGGCAGAGTTGATGGCAGGGCTGGAAGAAGCCAAAGCACAGCTAAATGTGCCAAAAATGATGATAGCAAGTTCGATGCCATACATGCGCCGACGACCCAGGGTACTAAGAGTTCGTTAGCATGGAGGTAATCGACATCCTACTTCTTTCGGACCACATACTCCGCTAGCCAACCAAAGACAATCATGCCCGCCACTATTCCGGCACTTGTCGAAGCCTTGAGCGCTTGACTGGTCGCGTCAGGCATGACACCTTTATTTCCACCGAAGCCATCTTTGACGTCCTCCCCCGACCAGAATACCATTCCAAGAAGTGTAGTTATGAGGTTGATTGAGAATATGTCGTAGGAATCCAGTAGAAAGCCAACTCCAGCAACTAAAACGGCTCTGATATCTGTGCAAAGAGTCAGCTGATTCTACATCCCAGAGCCTTCCTCAGTCTCACCCAAAGAGATGAAGTAAGATAGAAGTAGAGGGAGGCCCTTGCCACAGAAGGGGCTGAGGTGTCGACGTACGGTACAGGCCAAAGGGAACCTTGTCTATTTCGGACAAGGCCAGTCTCCGGCGGAGATTAGGATCTGAAATATGCGAATAATCATTGTAAAAGTTGTGAAACGCCCGGTTTCCACCAAAAGTACGATCGTGACCGATACAAGCCAAAGGCGGAGGAGGCAGCACTCCGTCTACAGATGCAGCAGCCATGGTGTGAGGGTCGAGGACGCATCAACGACGGAGGCTACCCAGTCTCCGGGGGAAATACATGAGAGAAACGGGTCACAGAAAGCCGTCGGTCTGTCCCAGACGGAATTCAAATCCCAAATACGACGCGTTCCCGATACCACTTGTCGGCACCCTTGGCGAAGTCCCGGACTACTGAACGGGGAAGTCGATTGAAAGCTCGATGAGGCGTGTATCAAATATGAGTTGAGTCAAGGCGCTCGCAGAGGACAAGGCTGAGAGGGGAGGTTCGCAAGTCGTTCCCACGTGTGGTTTCACAACTTGCTTTGGAGCAAGAATGGAGGTGAGAAAGGAAAGATGTTGCCGACGGATCGTCTCTGCTCCTAGGTCTCCATCAAGAATCTCGTCAACCCGGCTAGAAAGAGTCGTCACGACGGCGAGGCTGAACAGTGAGATGATGGCAGGTCTGAGCAAGCGATGTGAACGTGAAGCTGTTTGATCTGTCGAATACAGCAAGACACGAATATGGCCGTGGTAGGTAGGGTAGTTGCTGTTGCGGGCCTGCTATCGGTGTTGGGGAGTCTTTCACCAAGTAGTAGTATAGCGAGGGAATAGACCAGACACAGACGTCATGAGGCCCGGTTGAACGAACTAGTTGTAGCGTCTTCGAGAAGGGAAAGAAGGCCTCTTTCGCATGAAGGTCGGGTACAGAATGAAGTGGAGGGGGGAATCAACAGCGGATCAGATTGGTACCTACCCAAGTATGTAGGACGATGTTGTACTCTTTAGGAAACGTTTCGGATTTCGCATCAATCCAACGCGAGGGCGGGGCTGAGAGGCAGGATGTGGTGCACTGGTGATAGGCTCAGGGGCCGATGCAGCGAAGCAAAGGAAGGGTGCGGCGAAGGAGACATGGACATGGGGTCAGGTGCATGTGCCGCAGGCCCGCAGCGTGTAGAAAGCGCCGATGCATCGCCATTGGTCATGCGGTGCTGCGTGGCTCGCACTTCAACGAGGCCCCCGGTTCCTTGGCGGAGAAGGAGCCGGACAAGCACCTCAATACCTAGGTACCTAGGTAGGTACCTATTGGAGGCTTCCATGTTGGTCTGCCTGCGCCTTGGAAGTTGGAAGTTGGGGCACACGGTACATACACCCACGGGCCACCAGTGACCAGTGACCACCCACCACAGCACCTCCTACTCCTAGGCAGTGGGCACGCCGCACGAGGCAAAGGCTAGAGACTCAGAGAGCAAGAATGCGCACCATGATCATTGATGACAGTGCAAAGTAGCATGCCGTTACGCAACAGGCAAGCAGTAAGAAGCTCTGCGGCCGGCAGCGCTCGCTTTGCTGACGGGTCGCATCACCAGGTTATTCTTGGCGGCCAGGGCCGTTCCATGTTCCTCGACGGACGTTTCTCTCACGCCCCCCCAGCCACCAAGTGACGACAGTGTGCAGCTTCTCGCGGGGACCAATTACATAATACGGAGTACACTTGCTGCGCCGAAGAAGCGCAACATGGCAAGTATCTATGTACCGCGATCGCGACAAACGTGGACATGGTGGTGGTAGCAGTACTCCGTAATGGGGAAGAAAGGGGCGCCGCCCAGTACGATGTACAGAACAGACTACAGTAGGTACCTAAGGTACCTCTACAGACTAGGTACCTAGGTACAGTTGACAGTTGTAGCGGAGGTGGGGACGCGCCGAGCGGATCCAAAGCCATCAAGCCGACCGCTGCCGACGGCGAGGAGCCACATGTACGGAGTATACAATGATACCATAGGTGCCTAACTCCGTACTCCGTAGAAGGGGCAAGTGCGCGTTCTCGAATCTTTCGAATCAAGGTGATGTCACTGGTACCTACGGAGTACTGGAGTCACTGGCTTGCCCGTGCCACTGCTAGCCCAGCCTCCTTGTCCCAGGACCACGTCGGGGGCGATTCGCGAAAGGTCGAGGACTCGAGGCACGAGATGGTACTGGACCTCTATTTGACTCTTTGAGAGACAGTCCTGACTCCTGAGTTGCAACTTTCCGATCCGTCTCTACAACCAGGTTGACGACGCCCTTCTTGGAATGTTCACGAGGCTCTGTGTGTAGGACTAGGCATGTACCGAAACTAGGTAGGTTGTCCAGCTGGAAGCACCTACATCATAGGTACGTATCGCCCAGTTGCATTTGCGCCTCTTGAGCGATGTACATACATACTCCGTACGAATACCTATGTACATACCTAGGTACAGAGGGGGTTTCCTTTCGCCTGCTGGAATGCAGCGGCCATTTTGGCGTTGAGGCGCAGCCGGGGGTTCATCGTGGCTATTTATGGTTAGCCCATAGATGATAGTTCATCATAATGAATGCCGATTCGCAGCTGATCGTTGTTTAAATCGCCGTTCGCGGCACGCCAGACCAAAGCCGAGCGGAGCATTGCATGATCATCCTTCAGACATTCTTCTAGTCGCCTTCTGGCGGCCTTCTCGAGCATTCGCTAGCTCCTTGTGCGGCGATGTGACTTGTGCCATTTCCCTCGATCAGCTTCCTTCCACATAGGTAGGTATTCTGCCATCTTACCATCACTGAAAGCTTGTCCTGGAATCTACCTACATCTGTGCAAGAAACAAACAGGCCAAAAATCTCGTAGTATCGTAAAAGATCCAAAGGTACTACATAGGCTAGATCGGACGAACGTCCATGTGCTCCCTCTCCACGGCCAGACCCGGCTAGATAGCCCCGCCAACTTTATCAAGGCACCTGATGTACCTATGTACCTATGTACCTCTTACATACCTTGCGTGGAGGACAAAGAGTGTACGGAGTACCTAGGTACCTAGTACCAGCCTCCAGGTATGTATAATGTACTCCGTAAAAAAGAGCTTACGATGAATAATAAGTTGACCTGTTTAACCCTTTTTTGGCTGAGGGGAGGGGGGCTTATTATGTAGGTAGGTACCTACCTTGTACCCGCCTAGCAGGAACAACGTCCCCATTGCCTCGCGCGTCGCTATGTACTGCTAGGTACCTACTGCGACAACTTGGGTACCTACTAGGTATGTATGTATGTACAACCAACAACCACGCGATAACAAGGACGAGCTAGCTTTCCTTTCTTTTTCCCTTGTTGTATCTACCTTTTCCAGGTTTCCTTTTTCGTCTCCTCTTGTTTTTCTTTTTCTCTGTCTTGGTTCCTCAATCAAGTTTCACAATTGCTGGCTTTTCCTGTGGGGCATAAGTGCCAGGAACATCCAAATGGCCGAATTGGTACCCTTCTGGGCCACGTCGCAATCATGTTATCAGCTAGACATGTTGAGCTCATTCTGCATGTGCAGATATGCGCAATTAGGTATCATCATAAGGCTTGAATGGGATGTTGTAGGTAATTGATTGACGTAGATGGAGGTGTATGGCGCGACGCAACGAGGTTTCGCGCTATACTCCGTACACGATACCTAGGCCGTGCAAGTACCTAACCTAGGTACCTGTGGTCTGTAAAATGCAGCGGCCTCTGCTCTGTCACACGGTATGTATGTACATACATATACATATACATATCTAGAAGTACCTAACCTTGTATGTACTCCGTATTCAAAGCACAAAAGAGTGGGCGCAGCCTGGCCACTGGTTTGTGCTTTGAGTACCCCTATACCGTGCGACAGCCTTCGCATGAAATATCCTGATGCAGATATGTAATTGGTCAATACGTTTCAAGGCTATCCAAGACGCTGATCGAGACCGATGAGCCACTCGCTGTCTTCTCTGGTAATTTTTCATTACGAAATAGAAGCTCTCGAAAGTACCGGTACTATCTTAGGTTTCCGTTGGACCGTTCTTTCGCAGGTACGTTTGTAACGCGCTTGTATGCAACTACAGTACATACTCCGTAATCATACACTTCATTCAAAGCAAATTGCAGCTCAGAGACTAGAGTACTACGTACATGTGCACCGGAAGGGACTCTGTGAACTTTGAAGCCTTGCGGGTTACCTACTTGGCATCTGCGCCGTTATCCCTGCGCAATAGAAGTCGACCTGAACAGAGTATATGTACGTGTAACAGTACATGACCTGTAAGTACGGAGTATATACTTCGTATGGCTCCTTCGGCTGCCGAGCAGTGATGACAAGGCCATGGCCTTAGGTAAGTTGGTAACCCGTGTTGCAAATGTACTTCTCTGTACCCAGAGATGTTACCTGGTTTCCTCCCGTCTCTCTCATGTCTGTTGAGACTGCTCAATCACCCGGACAAATTTCGTTGATGGCTCGTCTGGCCAAGGTCCTGCATCTCACTTGACAGTTAGTCTGGAAGTTGGAAGTCTTGACGACTTCCCGTCCCTCGTCATCATGTATGCATTTGGACCTGATACTCCAAAGCTGCATAACTGTGTTAGAACTTGGACCCGTGCGGGTGCATGCAACAGAAGAAGGAAGAAGAGAACGCGGGACGAACGACTGTACCTAGCTCCGAGGTCCCGACCCCCACTGATAAATGCATGACCATGAACTTATGAAGTCGTGACCTGCGGAGGAGTCGCAGCCCGATACATACCTACCTACCTAGGCATCAGGGCAATGGTCATGGATAACGGGTTATTCCGTAGTCTTTCAGACTTTGGATGAGGCGACCCCTGTGGTGGATGCGAAACACGGACGGCAGGCAGAACGTGCCACATCAATCTGTCAGTTGCCGAACGAACCAAAAAGAGCTTCGGGAGGACGAGCCTTGTATTATTGTTATGTATTGCACTGTTATTGGGTTGTAACTTAAAATACCGTTTTTCTTTCACACTTCTCGCTCCTGCTTTCCTTGTCTCCCACGCATGTTCAAAACGAAGAGGAGAACGAGTTTGCCTGTAATTGGCATCAAAAGGGCTTAATGGCAATTACCAGTGACATGTGCCCTATGTGTTAGCCAAAACAAACCAGAGTTAAACCATAGACTTCGTCGTCTGATACCGACGCAATCCACGCCTTGGCACCCCCTTGTAGGCAAGACATGTACGTCAAAATCATCGAACCTTTGGCGAACCCTTCAGCTGTGAACGGGCCCCGGGGAAATTCGCCCACTCAGGTAGGCTGTAGTTTGCCGCGCGTTGTGTTTAAACAACGCAAGCGATTTGCTGGTACATACACATGTCTAGTCGTGAATACCTGATGTACATGTCGCAAGTTTGTGGATGACCTACTGTGATTGACTAGAAAGGGGGAGGGCCGGAAGAGGTCTTTTCGACTGAATGCCGATGCCGATGCCGAATCCAGCATACTCTCCTTGCGGTATTACGTTCGCATACAGTATAGAGTCTTCCATTTAATAAAGTCTGATTAATAGGTATTCTGTCGTGAGAACTTGTGCTATGGATATATTTTCATGGCGGTAGAGACCCTCTTAAAGATTTGGTTCTTTTGCTTGAACAAGAAGATCGCGGTCCACCACACCCTTTCCTCAGAAACTAGATTACAAAATGCAAAACGATGGAACAATGGCTGTAAAAGTGTATTGCTCCTTGTTGGAAGGTATCATGCTTTATCTACATACAGCTCTGTATTCACATATAACTCTTATACATTTTGTTGAGCGCCCGTCGACAGAGAATCCCAATTTCCTTTTGCACAGTGTCAAAACAAAAACATCAAATTTTCGCGGAGTTGAATTAAGCACCGCCCATTTCTCTTTGAGGGCAGAAATAGCTAAATCAGGGGGGAAGAGGGAGAGAGAGGAAGGAGGAGAAAGAGAGATGTCTGACAGCACGACAAGGGAATTTGCTACCATGCCGTGATGTCTTCCACCTCAGCTTCACCAAACGTGCTAGACTTGGTCAATGCGCCCACACCAGTTTCCTCTGGTGCGAGACCTTCCTTGCTCATGATGTCCGGAAGCACTTGCTTCAGAAAGCTTAAGACATAGGCATTGACTTGTTCAAATTGTAGCAAAAAGGCATCATGACCCTCTGGACTGTCAATGCGTTCCAAGCGGGCATCCTTGATATGATGCGCAATTTCCTCCTGCTCCGCAAACGTGAAGAGCCCATCGCTCTCAATGCCAAGCACCAGTGTGGGCTGTTCGATAAGAGCAAGTGCCTCCCCGATCGTATTTGTCCGCCCTCGTGAAACGTCGTGCGTATCGAGTTTTCGTGTCATGGCTATATAGCAGTTGCTGTCAAATCGCTTGACGAATTTCGTTCCCTGGTACCGTAGGTATGACTGGGCAGAGAAATAACTAGATTTCGGTAGGGCTGCATCTCCGCCCGTGAGACTGTCGACGTTGCGACTTTCTCTGCCTAAAGAAGTACCCCTCGCCGGCCCGTGGAATTGTGGATCGGGGACGTCGACAACATCGACGGTGGACGGCGATAGAGATGCCGCTTGTGTGCTGGCTCCAGAGCCCCGACGCGATGTCGCAGTCCGCTTGATGTTGTGTCCGTCGTTGTGGATGTGGAAATGTGCTTCAGAGGGCGTGCTCGGTCGCGGTCGCTGTCGCCCACTGATGGTTTGAACCTTAGAAGGATCAGGGATATTGCGACCGAAACGTGACTCAAACGAGTTACGGCTCCGATACGTGAGCAGTGCGGCCATTCGCGCGGCACCTAGCCCTGTTGCTGGTGGGTCGTCAAGAGAATAATATCCATCGTCATATTTGGGGTCGGCGTATATGCTTTGTCGCTGCGCTTCGCCCCAGCTAATGCCCCAAGCGCTATGTCGACTCGATGTGGCGATAGGGACGATGCATCGAATATAGTCTTTACCCAGATAGGCCCATTCCAGAACGAACATACCACCTAGTGAGCCACCAATGACGGCGGCAATCTGTTTAACACCCAGGTCATCTAATAAGAGCTTGTGGAGACTGAAGACATATTAGCGCAACGTGTTTCAACTCTATATTACGCGGAATCTCTTCATCGCGCGAAAACTGGGTAGTATGGGAGCAGGGTGCTGGTCTGTATGTTGTATGGAAGTGGAACCACCATGATTCGTTCTCCGTGTGATGTTGAACGACAATGGTACTTACTTGACATCGTCGCGTATCGTGGTGAGAGGAAACTCAGGTCCATAGCGCCCGTTGGACGCGTCGTTATCCTTTGCAGTTACTGGACTAGCAGTACCGTACGGACTGCCCAGGCTGTTCATGCAAACTATAAAGAATCTCGATGTGTCGAAGACCCGTCCAGGGCCACCCAGTAATGGTCCCCACCAGTCGCTCAAGTCAGCGCTCCCCGTGAGAGCGTGACAAATGACCATGACATTATTTCCCTCTTCATTGAGCTTGCCTCGTGTGGTGTACGCAACGGGCACGTTGCGGAGGGTAATTCCAGACTCGAGGGTAAATTCGGGAACGATGGCGATTTGCTGGTCTGGAATCAAATCGGCGAAGGGATTCTCGGGCTGTGATTGCTTTCTTTCTTACAGGTATTCAGTCACTGTGCTTCCAAAACCCGGCGACGAGTACATTGTGGACGGAGCCATGACTGAGATATGAATCCAGAGGATCTTGTTGGGAAGGGGATAGTGAGAAAGTCCAAAGCAAAGCAGCGCGTGAAAAGATCGAGGACGAAGATCATGACTGACCATAATTCATCGGTGGCCCGTCACCGGCAGGCGGCCCTTGAGCCATTGTAGTCTCGAGAAAGAGATGGATCGGCAGTGAGCTCGACAACAAGTTATTTCAGGTGTTAGGCCCCGAATTGGGGCTGCTCCAGCTCAGTTAGAAATGGCCCAGGGTTGGTTCGTGGTGCACGTCGTCGTGTGATGTTTTCTACGTTGGTGGGTGGTGATGATGCAAAGTGAAAGAGGCGGGTTTTCGACCCCATCGGAAATGCGGGTCCGGGGTTTACCTACCTAGGTACCTAGGTACCTAAGATACATTAGGTATGTAGATCATTACCAGACGTGGCAGTCCACGTGACTCAGAAACGACCTCCTCCCGAGCTTTGTGCCTCAGCGCCGGACAAAGCCAGGCGACAAATCCGGCTTGGGCTTAAATAAATGTGACCCGTCGAATTTGTGAACAAAGATCTTCGCCCGTCGCGCCTGACTGCATATTCATCACCTATTCTTCCTCATACACACTTCCTGATTGCAGAGGTGTTGTATTGAAAATTTCTGGCGGAAGTCGAGCGTGAACACCCGAGCTGCTTAGTTCTGTCTCTGCATCGAAGCGTTGATACTCTTTGGCGCGTCGGATCATTCGAGCATTTAATCGGTTAGCACATCCCCCTTCTCCAACGTGGCCATCGATTTTTAACAAGTATTGGATCATTTAGTCATCTGCGAAGCTCGAGCGCTACCATCTAGTTCATCTGACCGCCAAGATTAACTCAACCTGGCCAAGCAATAGACCCTTTTCGAGTTCCCAAGGACGCTTGACGTATTGATCGCCGGCGCAAATGACATTGACGTAGTATATCAACACAAGGTTGACTTATTCGCCATTGAGTCATGCCTCCTAAACGAAAGAGGCCCGATCGGCCGTCCAGCGACGGAGGCAGACCTTCACCACATCGACCGGGAGAGCCAAATTCGACACACCAGGAAAGTCACGACGGCTCTCGTGGAAGAGGTGGTAGAGGAGGACACGTGACACAAGGTCATCGTGGGAGCTTTAATCGCCGCGATCACTCCCAGAGCTATGGTCGTGGAGGGAATAGCTTCCACCACAACCAACAAAACAACCAGCAACGAAACCATCATGGATATCAAGGGTCCAAACAAGCGCAGCCACTGCCTCCTTCGCCGGTCACACAAGCACCTGGCTCGCCCTCTGCTTCAAGACAAATACCCACCAGTGCCGGCCAAACACAAGCCTCAATCGCAGATAGCACTCCAATTTCGACGAAACCTCCATCAGAACCTGCCCGACAACCGACGTCCCCCGTGGCGTCGAACTTTGAGTACGAGAGCCTTACAGAGGATAGACTCATGAATTGGGAGGATGGTAGACGGCAAGAAGTGGTACGGCAAGGTATTCAGGCAAGAGAAGACGTTGACATCACTGAGCTCTCTGCTCTCCTTCAGGAATTTGTTCACTCCGTCATTGAGAACAGAGTTGATGCTTCCAATGCTGGAGCATGCGTTAAAGAAATCTTGGGCGAAGACAATGCGGAAGTCGCTAAGAATGCGTACGCGTTCGCTCCGCACACATTCTTTCTAGATTCCCTGGCTATAGTGATGGACAACGATCCAACGTTATACCGGCCTGCACTCCGCGACTTCCTAATGGCAACAGGAGTCTCACCCGCGTTGATGCGCCAAGTGTTGGATGCCCCAATACTTCAACAGCTAGGTCTAATCAGAGGCAACTTTATGAAGTTGGGCGTCCGTCAGGTCACAAACTTGTTGTATCGACAAGCCAATTACAATCTACTCAGGGAAGAGACCGAGGGTTATTCAAAACTGATCACGGAACTATTCTCCACGAACAGCGTCACGCCACCTCCCCCAGAACTGGCCCGTCAGACGTTTGAGCGTATCAAGGGTCTCATTGGAACATTTGATTTGGATGTCGGACGTGCGCTTGACGTGACACTCGATGTTGCTGCTGCCGTGCTGATCAAACAATATAAGTTTTTTGTCAAATTCCTTCGAGTCAGTTCGTGGTGGCCTCGGTCACATCTCAAGTACGACTCTGGTTTTGTCGGTGGTCTCCCTCTCTGGGCCAACCCAGAGTACTTGCAATGGACGGCTACAGAAGAGGACGAGGAAGCTCTTACCCAACAAAAACTTGCGAGAGATATTGCATTTTGGGATCGAGCTCGGGATGTGCACCTGGGTGCCTTCTTTGAACTTGGAGGAAGAAAAATAAGCGCTGTTGATCTGGAGCATGCAAGTCTGGCAAATAATGACCAAGGTGATGACAACGTCGATCTTGAGCAGCAGTGGATGAAAGAAACCAAAACATTGCCCCCGCCCGGAAATCGCGTCGCTGCACAGCTTCTCGGCTTCAAGTTACTTTTTTACAACTCCGAACTGCGCGATAAGGCCGACGTCC
The DNA here is from genome assembly GCA_018360345.1 of Claviceps sp. LM84 group G4. Classification (NCBI taxonomy): domain Eukaryota; kingdom Fungi; phylum Ascomycota; class Sordariomycetes; order Hypocreales; family Clavicipitaceae; genus Claviceps; species Claviceps sp. LM84 group G4. The sequence continues at coordinate 49,157 of SRQH01000078.1, forward strand.
TTCCCGCCAACTTACTGTACCTTGCCGCATTGCTGATCAAGGTGGGATTTATATCTATTACCGACCTATACCCTCATCTATCTCCCCCGGATGAGGACATGGAGAAGATTCGCGAGGCGGAAGCTGAAAAGCTGGAGAAAGAAGAACGAGCTGGTCGAGGAGGCGGACAGATGAATGCACTGCTGATGGCCGGAGTTTTGCCCCAAGGGGACGATGACAACCCAAATGCCGCCAATATGCCAAAACGGGACGTGAACAAAAAGAGTGAGGCAGGCCAAAAGCAGGCCATGCAAGATGAAACAGACAACAAGCCAAAATTACCCGAACCGCTTGAACAGAAAGTGTCTCTTCTGACCCAGCTTCTCACAATTGGTGCCATACCGGAGTCCTTGTTCATTCTGGGCCGCTTTCCCTGGATCCCTGAAGTTTACCCCGATGTCCTTCAGAGGATTCACCGCATTCTTCATGTCAGTCTCGACAAGGTATTCAATGAAGCCAGACCTAAAGCAGCGATCGCAGTGGAGGTACCCTGCAAGGCGGTTTTAGACACTGATCAATCAGGTATGCCGAAAGGAAGTCTGCGACTACAGAGCCCACCAGTGAAGAAGCAATGGCGATGGCCATTTCCCGAGAAATTCGATGTCAACGAAAATCAGAACTATCGCTTCTACTGGGATGAATGGGCGGACAACATCCCGGTCTGTCAAACTGTGGAGGATGTCTTCACTCTTTGCAATACATTTCTGAATCTATCAGGCGTCAACATCGGTAAAGATGAGGCTTTGCTCTCCAAGCTAGCACGCATTGGCGCCAAAAGCCTCGTGGATGATACTTCAGACGCCAATCTCACGCGATGGCATGATCTTCTGCGGCGACTATTACTGCCCGCACTTAGTCACACAAAGGCAAATGCATCTGTAGTCAACGCCATCTGGGATTTGCTGAAAAGATTCCCTATCACTACGCGATATCAAATGTACGCCGAATGGTTCGAAGGCCAAATATCCAGACTGCCTGCTATGAAGACCGCCTTTGCCAGAGCAACAGCCGATACCCGAGGGACGATGAAACGAGTCTCTTTGACAAATTTGGGCGAGATGGCGAAGCAACTTGCCAAAACAAGCTACTCATCTCCTGGAATTGTGTTTCGAGTTGCCTTTGAGCAGCTAGAATCTTACCCGAACTTGATTGAAGCCTTTGTTGAGTGCACGAAGTACTTTACTGATCTGTCATATGACGTTCTGGTTTGGTCGCTACTGAACTCTTTGGGCAAATCTCGAAGCCGGACCCAGGCTGAGCACGCTCTCACCACCAGCAAGTGGCTACAAGCTTTATCGCGATTTTCAGGCAAAGTCTTTCGCCGGTATCAGTTACTCAGTCCTACCCCGGTGCTACAATACGTCAATGATCAGCTTTTCCGTGGCAACTCCACTGACATGATCATCCTCAAAGAGTTTATATCCTCTATGGGTGGTATCGTAGATGCAGCAGACTTTACTGACTACCAAGTCTTGTCGATGGCGGGCGGTGCGTGGCTGAAGCGACATACTTTGATCCGAGCACAAGATCGGCGACTCGAAAATGTCAAGAGTTCTAAACGCCTGCTACAGGCTCTCGAGAAGTCAAACTTGGCGGCACGACTTCTTCTGAACCTTGCACAATATCGGCAAGTCGCTGTATTTCAGGTTCCAGAGGACGAGGCTCACATCAAGTTTTTATCAACCATGGTGGATGACTCCCATCAGATCTTAATTCAATATCTCGACTTTCTATGGAGCAATCTCGATTCAAGTGCATTCGATGCCATTGTTCCTTCAATTTCCGAGCTCATTGAGTCCTTTGGTCTCGATCCTTGCTTGGCGTTTCTGATTGGAAGAACCAGTCTTGCGCAACGAATATTCCCCTGGAAGGAGAGTAGGAACAAGGAAAAGGAAATCGTTGCGAAGCCTAACCTTGACAAGGAGGGTGACGTTGAGATGGCTGAGACCAAGGATAAAAATGAAGAGCCTCAAGTCGTTGGTGAACTGGATCCCATGGAAATTACAGAAGAGCCGGTATGTTCTCGCATCAACACCGATATCCCGACTCAAAAACCAACTTCTGACTGCGCATCTTTACAGAAGTCGAATGGTGTCTCCCTTACCAGCACGGCCATCAGCACTTTGCAGCCAATCATCGAATCAGTTAAAAATGTCTTGCCAACTGAGGTGTGGCAAAAAATTACTCCTGATCTGTATGCAATGTTTTGGGCGTTGCAGCTCGGCGATGTATGCTTCCCTGAAGAGATTTACGTACGAGAACGCCAACGAGTAATGGGTGAATGGCAAACTCTCTCAAATGACAGGTCCGACATGAGTCGCAAAGCTGTCGACCGAAGAAATGAGAAACGCAAGGAGCTGATGGACCTGCAGGGCTATCTTCTGGATGAGCTCAGTGAACATGGACTGCGCAAAGCAAAGTGGAAATTTTTCTTGTCGAGGCTTTTTCAAACATGTTTTCCAGACCCGACCGCGAAACCGGACGGTGTCTCTGACGCTCTGTTGGAGCAGTGTGTGATTCCGCGTGTGCTGATGTCCCCTGCCGACGCGGAGTTTACATTCCGCTTCATCAAAGCCTTGCACGAGTGGAATGCTCCTGTTTTCAGACTAATGTCTTTCTACGATCGCTTATTCAATGCGAACCGCCTCCGTTCTCTCATATTCATCTGCACTGTTCGCGAGGCAGAGTACCTCGGCCGTTTCTTGAAACTCATATTGGAAGATCTCTCAAGGTGGCACAAGAATGAGGTTTCACCTGCAGAAAAGGAATCGAAGGTCACAAAGGGCGCCTCGAATCTCGGCGCTTATGACACGGAAGGCAAAGGCGTAACTGAGAAGCCTCATTTTGGCTTTGCTCTAACTCTGAACACCGAGGGTAAACCAGAAACGTTTGTGGAACATGCACAGTTCCGAGATCTGCTGTTTAGGTGGCATAAGAATCTCAACATGGCACTCAAACATTGTCTGGGAGGATCCGAATGGATGCATATTCGGAATGGTATTACGGTACTTAAATGTGTTCTCGACTATTTTCCTGCCGTGGACTTCATGGCCACGCAGTTTACCGCACAGCTACAGAATATTACAAAGCGAGAGGCTGCGGCAAAGACAACACCTGATAGCGAGGAAGGTGGCCGTGTTGATCTCTCCGTTGCTGCACAAGGGGCCATGTCTGAATTGCAGCGACGAAAGTCGAAATGGGTCATGGTTCAAGCCTTTCGCCAGAATGCGGTATGTCCACCTAAACTTATTTATCGCTGAGTGCTTTCTGCTTTTCAAAAGAAAAGAATATCCGCTAAGCTATGGTCAAAATTAGGTTGCTTCATCACGACAAGAGGCCAATGTACCAACTGGAACTCAACTGCGTCCCAGTGCGCCTGACTTTAAACCGCTCAGTGACAAGTATGAATATTCGATCGCCACCGTCCATCAGTAGCCATGGTTAACACTCTTCTTCCAACAGGACATTGACGGGCAAAGCTTCGGCTGCAGACGAGGAGGACGGAGAGGTACAGGACAAGGACGTTACTCGAGAAGTGCCCGCCGGCAGTATCCTCAAGGATTCTTTGCCAGCCAAGCCAACGGACCCCAGTCAATATAGTGCAAAACGTGGCGACACTTCAGGACCCTCGCAGTCATCGACCCCAAATTCCGCTGCGAGTAAACCCGAGCTCGTTGGCCATAAATTGCCGGAACGACCCTCGCATCATCTGCCTAACCGTCCTGATGTTCCCATACCCGGACATTTCATGCAAGATCGATTTAGCCAATCGCGCGGTGGAGCCGATCGCAGAGATAGCAGGGATACACGAGGTCTTCGGGATAACCGTGACGGTAGAGAAGCACGAGACGCAAGAGATGCCCGTGAACTCAAGGAGCATCGAGACAATCGACCACTGGATGCAGATCGGTCTGGCCGCTGGCGAGACCCAACAGAGCGTGGCCCTACGGATAGCAAAGATGAATCAGGTCGCGCCGAACTCCCACCGCGCCCGGTCCAGCAAGACCGTGAGCGTTCTCACCGTGATTCACGCGTGGGGAGAACGCAGGATCGGTCCGGTGAATCAACAGTCCCTGAAACAACTTCATCTACTCCAAATGAGCCCTCGATAAATCCCGATAGAGCAAGGTGGCTTGGGCAAGAAATATCCGACAGACCATCCCGAGGTAGTGACTCTGACCGCTCTTCGCGTGGCCGTCGTCAAGGTGGCGTTGGCGATGGTGGCGCCATCTTGGAATCTAACAATCCCGAGAGTGCCGCCGCTCCAACGATCAACAGAGAAACAGGCCCTCACAGTGTCCCTACCCGCTCTACGAGAGATGATGGACGTGATCGCACTCACCGAGCTCAATCTCCCCGGCGACACATCCGGCACGCGATCGACCATAGCGCACCAGAAGCAGCTCACGACGACCGTCAGTCGCGCTCTCTTCCTCAAGGACAGCGCACAAACATCAGTCATGATCCGAGGGATCAATCGCCCCTTCCCGCTAGTTTAAGAGGCGAGCGGCCGCTGGACAGAGAAAGCGAGAGGAGTTTCCAACCTGATATGCCTCGAGACGCTTCCGCGTTCCAGCGAGCGGGAGGAAGGCATCAAGAGTCCGATAACCGTAAGGCACACCACGATCAGAACTACGGCCGCCTCAACCCTGTCTCCAATGCTGCTCTTTATGGCAAAATCCCCTCTGGGCCTCGTAGGAATCAAGGCTCAAGCAGAGGCGGACACAGCCAGCCTTCATTGCTAGCAGGTCGGCCAGAGAATCGATACGGCAATCTGGATACAACGAGAGCACCATCTCCCGATAGGAGTGCTTCTGGAGGGGCCTCCAGCGGTCTTCCTACCGGCCCTGCCTCTGGTCGCGCCCGGCGCGGTTATGAATCAGGAAGCGCACCACAGACGCCATCGTCCGGAATACCGGGTGGTCCGCCATTAGGTCGAAGTAGGATTCCTGGCTCTGGCGGCGAGCAGGCCTTACCAGCTGGTGACATGAGCTCTACGCCCGCTTCCGGTTTACACCCAGATCGTCTTCGCGCGCTAGCAGGCCCGCCACCACCTTCGTCAGCCTCTCACAACGGTTCACAGAGTCATCATCGCCACCAAACTCACGGTGTCCACACATCCGACCGTTCGTCACACAACCCCCGAGGCGGATCTGCCGCAGGCATGGAGACACCCACTGGGCCGTCCGTAGCTGATCGTCCAGGACGTGGTGGTGGCAGGCGACAGCTTGCCGGAATTAACAATACTCTGCAGCAAGCGCAGGCAACGATGCCTGACGCCTCACGCGGCCATCTTGCCCGGCATCACCAGCCGCGCCAGATGCTAGCCAACTCAGATGTTCAAGTTCTTGCAGGTGGCTCACCCATTCTGACTCCCAGCCAAGAGCGCACTGATGCGGTGTGGGCATCTTCGAACGGCGGCGAGGGCCAGCCAAGAAGAGATCACGATCGTTCCCGAGGTGATCGTGAGACAAGATCCGATAGGTCCAGCCGGCCATCAAGGCGGAGCAGTAGAGAGCGAGACCGTGATGGCGGTAAAGATCATGGTGAGAGTCGAGACCGGCGGTCCATGGGTGCCGTTCCTGAACATGGAAACACAAAAGAGGAACGTGAAGCTCGTCGTCAACTGCGCGAAGCAATGGGATCACGTCCTCAGGCTGTGGGGCGTGACAACCGCCACCGAAATGATGGACAGCAGCACAGTGGAGGCAACTGGGGTGCTACGGCAGGAGGCCATCGCGGGACCCCGCGTGATGGGGAAGCCAATCAGCTGAACGACAGAAGGGGCGAGCATCGAGATGACCGCGGGCGCAAGAGACGAAGCGAAGATGGAGTTGGGAATCTGTCAAGCGATCGCGATAAGCGCGCCCGGCGATGAACAGGCAGCCTCAAGTTGGCAAATTCGCCTGTGTGAAGAGAGGAGAAACCCAAGGCCTGAATAAGATGGATGGAGCCCGAGCGGGGCTTACATGAGTAGAAAGGGCGAGAACCAAGCTCGAATGTTCAGCCAAGATGATGATTACTATTGCAATAACGCATTCTGCCATGTACGAGAAGGAAGGAATATAGGGAATTACGGGATGGGAAAGGAAATAAGTTCAAAGAGAAAACAAAGAAACGGATCTTACAGCCAGTCAGCCAGCATGTCACACTACCTATGAGTCTTGTTTCCGAATATAGCGTTACGTCTTTTACTTGTTCAACTGCGACAATTTTGATACCATGCAAGAAATCATTATTTCGGCCACCCACATGTTTTCACCATTTTTTTGTCATCGTCACGAAAACGACCAGCGCGCTGGCCTGAGATCCGCCTTGATGATTGCGGGACATGTCTCCCATTTTGAGTGTGCGGTCTTGGTCTTGTGGCGTCATTTTTCGTTCCTGAAAGAGCGAATTTGTATTCCTTTATCGATCTGCCGATTCAGATGTCTCGCTTTCGAGTCTGTCTGTCATTCAAAGCTTAGATGGAATTCGGGACACGCTGTAGAGGGGGAACGGGTACCTATTTGACTTTGTATTGGTTTCAGGCGTTGGAGCGAGGGATGCCAAGGCGTTCGTTGATGGGGCTTCTTACTACGATACGAGCACGGTTTATTGTGTGCACCCCGTGAGTACCCCGTGAGTACCCCGTGAGTAAACCAACGCTAGGGAACTTGCATTCACAGAGCATCGTTCTTTCATCTTGCTGCCCGTCTGTATGCCGGTGGTGGTTCATGTATTTCCGGGACACAAAAGGGTTCTCTACAGAGTCAAGACTTGACTTCCCGTCTATGTCTATCCAATGAAGCGATGCTCTCCACCATAGGCCCTGGACCGAAGCCAAGAGAGGTAAAACGTTCGTCTGGTGCACTGTCGCGGCGGGGTCCTTGGCCACTCCAAAGGAGTCCAACACAGGTTACGAGTCGAAGATGTATGACAGGATGAGAAGATTATGAAGGCTTGACTCGCGAGAAGAGTGCCGAACTCATCCTTTGCAAGAGAGTAAGGTGGCAATGGACTCATGTTCATTGTTCTGTATTCTAAGCTGGATGCCATGGCGGTGGAATATATGATACCGTATACGAGTATATGCGTTGTTGTATTAATGTATAGTGCAGGCATACGGAGTTAACTCAATGTCTGTACTCCGTACCTAGACTTGTTACATGTCGAATGTTGTACTGTACGTACACAGTACGAGCAGATAGGTAGATACATCGTACCGTACATAGGTACCTAATCCGCATCTGCGCAACAAGTCCAACAAGAGAGAGCAAACGTCCATCATCCAACAGTCCGTCCGTCCAACCAAATCAAAAAAAAGCAAATATAGTAAGAAAAGTTGCCTCAATGCAAGCCCTGCCTACCGCGTCCCCTTACCGCGAGTTCCCCCAGCGCACAATATGGGACGAGAGAACGGAATCGAAGCGATCGACGAGCACGAGATGAGACTTCTGCTCTGAGAGAACCTCTATTGACTACATCAAAGGTATTGACTCAAGAAAAGCCGGAACTCGAGTCTCGTAGCAAAGTCCTGGGCGTAGAAGAAAACGAACCCTTCGTCATCATGCTTCACTCACCTTCTTGATCTTGGTGAATCGATGAATAGGTAGAGTCATATAGGTGACGTTGCGAAGGGAACTGTGTCTCTCTATCCTGTCCAAGGCTCTGGCGCTGTGATTCCTCAAGGTCCATGTGTCTTTAATCACATAGCTTTCTTGTTTCTTTTGGAATCGCTCTTCATCCAGTGTCGCAGCCAGGCCGAGCCGAATCTTCGCCCCATCTTCATCCCCATCACTGAACGCTCCAGCGGCGGAAAGACCTCAAGGCCTCGAATTGCAACAGTTACGTATGTATTGACCATTTAAGTCAAGGGCTGCCTTGCAGGAGTTCCCTAAGGGGCTTCCAAGAGCCTATACTAGGAGGGGTACATTCAGTACCGCGGGATAGGTTTATCCCGACCCAAAAAAAAAAAAAACAATACTAAACAGATGGCCAAAAGGTCATCCACACCCTCCACATCCGAGTCCTTCCACCAGAAGAGAAATGAAATGAAACGAAATGAACAAAAAGAAAGTGAGACAAGTTTTTCCGGAAAAGCTGACATTTCCAAAAAGGACGCTCTCGTAAACGCAACAGAAATGGGCGCGAGATCCTCTTTGTTTCTTCTCAATTACAAAACAATACTGTCCCCTGCGCATCTCGTGGTATCATGGAACGAAAAGAGAAGAAGTAGAAGAAGAAGAAGAAGTAGAAGATGAAAAAGAGCACTTAGATAAGGTCGGGCTGTCTGAGCACACCGTACAGGTCTCCTCTGCCTAATGAAGCTCAAAAGAAAAGGAACAGAAAAGGGGACGACAGAGGCAAAGGAAAAAAAGCTCAAAACTCCAGCTGAAGAATGACGCTCTAATAAACCAAGCAAGGCACTGTAATGGCAAGCAAATTCAGTCTTACATCTGATGCGGTGCCGGTCCCCACAGTGCTTGACCCACGACTGCTTGCGAAGATGACGGAGGTGGAGGTGGAGGTGGAGGTGGAGGCCGGCGGCGCGATGGCCCATAGGGCTCATAATGATGTGCGATGCCAACTTCCCGGGGATCCACGCGTGGATGGGCGGGTTGGAAAGGTGACTCGTATGCTGGGGGACTTCGCAGTGGACGTGGAGGTGGCTGCGACTCCATGTGTACTTCAGGATTTGGCTGGGCATTATCCATCAATCCCGCTCGCTCTCCCAGCCTAGTCCTCTCGGGAGGATGATACGATGGTGATTGTAGGTCGCTGGGGCCATACCCTTGTACTGTCGGTTGGTAGGGGGTACTCCTCCCTGCGACTTCCTTTTGATCCGGGAGGTGGCTCATATCCACGTCTTCATCAACACGGTCCAGCCTGTAACTAATGTCCTCCTTCCGACGCTTGACTCCGCAGAACAGCCACCTCATGCCTCTGCCGAAGGCTTTGATGAAGTCCCACACGTTGAGCGCGTCACCGACAGCCGCAAGACCCATGACTCCGCCGGCAGGTGCGTGCCGTTCATTTTCGACCGAAGGGGTCGCCTTATCCTTGTCTGGGACGGGATAAAATGTTCGGGTTGCGCTTCGAGTGTAGGGCGCATAGGGGAAAGCCCACAGGTGAAGGATGGCGAACATGGCCATTTCGACGCAAAGCAGCAATGCTGGGATGCCGACCTTGAGATCGGGATAGGCTAAGACTTCGTTCGCGCGGACAAAATTCAGAGTAGACGTGCCGACAGAAACGGAGGATGCTTGCCAGAAAGACAGGAAGACGACAAGTTTGATGGCCACGATCTTGATGAAGAGGTTATGCTCGGTGAGGGCGTCTTTGAGTTGAACGTAGAACTGAATCAGGCAGTACATGGCAATGGTAACAGCGAGAGCGTTGAGAACGATGATCTGTCAAAGTCAAGGTCAGCGGGACCAACAAGGCAGCTAGTTTCCGGGTGTGTGCGTGTGTGTGTGTGTCTGCTGTCTGCTCTTACCCATATGTGCCCAAAGACAGGACTGTTGGAGCTCTCGCAGTATCGGTGATGGTACTGCGATACGACGGCCGATACGGTCATCGTAACGCGAATAAAGCAGTAGTGGTAGACACCGACCCACAGGATGTTGAACCAGGTCAAACCGCTCTTTGGCACCCTCCATATCCCTCTCTGCCCACCGCAGCACTTGGCGAACCAGTTGATTGGCATGACCCACGGCTTGATGGGATGCAGCTCCCGGAAGAAAACTTTCTGGCTATGCAAGTCGGGGGCCACATAATGGCACAGGAGTGCGAAGAAGGAGGCGATGGCGAAGGCTTCGTAACAATCGGATATTACTTGGAAGTAGATGGCATGCCAGTACCACTGGAGCTGCAGGTAGGACGAGATAGCGTATACTGGGACCATAAACAAGATGCGGATGATACTGTGCAAGATCAGTATTCGTTAGGAACCATCCGTTTCGCAACTTCGGTCCAGCCAAGACTTACTATCGTTGTTCGCGGGGCTGTGTGTAGTTGAGAGCATGCATCCAGACAAGGTATAGGCTCAACACTGTCGCTATGAGTGTACATGAGGCACCGATGACCCGAGCGAGATCGTGAAAGTCGAGCGGCCCGATCAGGATGCGTTCAGAACCGGGAAGTACTGGCGTGGAAGAGGTTAGCGATGATGAGGCAATTAAGCAGTTGCACGAGGCCAAGCAGCGACCAGAACGAGCCCCATATAACCTCTTGGACTATTTTACTCTCTCTCCTGATGCTCGTATATCTCTCTATTTCTTCAACCCGTCTTCTTTCTTTGCCAGATGCCGTTTCTATCGCCTCGTGTGAAATTGAACCTACTTCTCATATCCTCCAGAGTGGAGTTGCAAGTCGTATTCCACATTATGAAGGGTTCGGACGCAGCGGAGGCTGCAGCGACTTTTATGGCGCGAATGTGTTTCTCGGTCCGCCGGAGGCAGCGCGAGCTCAAACAAAAGAAAGTATTCGGTCGTGGGCGGCAAGTCGGTGCCGATGTTGTCTAGCCGTGGCGGCGACGCATACCAAGCGTCCCCCGACAGTCACGAGATGTGGCAGCAGATTCGCTGAGCTGGCCGAATAGTGTCGATCGCCTTGACGGGGTATTGTCGGGCAAGACTATAGAGTCACGAGTGAAGAGAGAGTATGTCAAGATGCGACCAAGGTTCGAGGAATAGTGGGCGAATTGTCGGGTGGACGTTGGAAATGAAAGATGGTTCGGAAGCACTAGGTAGGCTGGTAGATTCGGATCGTAGCGACGATGTCTTGCGGCACGGGATTAATTATATTATCGCAGTCGTTATCTCTCCGTCCATGATCGAATAGCGGCAAACGGTGATGAGGCAGAGTTGTTGGACGGCAAAACGGCCAAATAACGCAAGGCAGACAAGGGAAAGTGACAAAGTGACAAAGGAAAGGAAAGCGAAACATGCAGCGTCGGTTGTAACTTGTGGCAGCGAGGATTGGAGGCACATGCATGTCTGCGTACAAGGAGGCGCAGAGAGGGGGATGGGGCCGGTACGGAGTACAAAGAGACCAACAAGTTACAACCAACGGCCCAGGCACACACCAAGGTCCAAGGCACAAGGTGACAAGTTCACAACCAAGGGGGAGAATTACGAAAGCCAAGACTTAGAGTGGGGCCCATCCACTCATCCACAGCCACATCCGCACGGCCGCACGCCACACAACGCGCAGGGCGCATTCCTGCCGACTTCGTCGCGCGTCCGCGTTGTGCCCGTTTGCCCGTGGCTCCGTGCCATCGTCCCCTTTTTCTCCCTTCGTCCCATCATCCCTCGGCTTCTCTGCTCGCACCGTCGGCTATCTCGGCGTCCATCTGCCAGCACAAGCCATTCCTTGCTGCGTAATTATTATTAATATAACATAGCAGTGTCTTGGGGCTGAAGCAGAAACCGAAAAGAGGCTGCCACTTTTAGCGTGCGCAATCCTTCTCTAACTGGCACGAACATACGGAAGCAGAAGTATCCACGCCGATGCCACGGCATCGCTGGCCGCCCCGCGACGACCGAGGACGACCGAGGACGACCAAGCAAATCAATTCGGATACGAATCGGTGGCGATGGTTCGCCTGCCTCGTCTTCATTGCAGCTCGCTTGCTCGCTCTTGTCGACTTCAAAATTCTAATAGGTACTGTAGCGGTCGCGTGCCGGGCTACTGTCTTCGCAGATAGTCTGAAGTGTACCCTGATGTCGCCAATGCAACCTGGTAGGCGTACGACGCTCATTCGGATGGATCGGCTTCTCTCGACGGCCAAAAACATACATAGATAAAAACTTCTTCTGGGGTGGTTTGACAAGCTGAGGCCGACCTGGGTTCCACGACATTGAAGTCCGATTTGACACTACAAACTTATTGCCAGAGGCGGGATACCGCGTGGACTTACCCGAGAGTCGAATTTTGGACCAATGATCCATCTCCCTCTGGCAAGAAGCCATGAAGCGCAAAGAGCGGCAGCGCGATGCTGTGTACCTAAGGAAGCGTCGTGATAGCTCCGTCAGACCGGCGACTGAGAAAACTACCATTCCACACATGGACCATTGTTCAATGTTTGCCAAAAATGTGCAACTTCTACAAAACAATTCGGAGCCCATGAGGTCGGCGAGTTCGCGTGAGTTCCCGGAAATCACTGTCTTGTTCATCTGCCACGAGCTGCCTTCCTTTCCGTCATCTCCGTCATCTCTGTAGTCGTCATGGCCCGCTCACAGAGCAGGTACTGTACTGTACATATGTAAAATGAAGTCTAGCAGGTCTTTCATACTAGCCAGAATACTACGCGGTAGCTTCATGCTCAACAACGCCCATCTCTTCGACTTGTAAGTTGTTCACGCAGCCCGGGCCCTTCGTATATAAGGTAGCATAGCATTGCCCGGCGGACACCAGTATGTACACCATAAGTGCACGTTCCATGACCTACCGGTAGACGACGAGTTCTCACCATCTTCTAGTGTTGCTCCCCCTTACGACCCTGCCTAACCCCTAGGCGCTTTTCGAGACTCAGGGCCCTAGCCGAGAGCCTAGAGGTAACCCCCCCCCCTTAAAAGCCATTTAGTTTCCGTATGGCTCCCGAGATCCGTATCAGTTGCTGGATATCGTCATGACAGGTAGGTAGCATTCCAGCCGGCCGTTGAGCTATGTACTTACGTACCCAACTTTCTTCGAGTCTACTCCATAGTACGTACAGAGAGGTAGAGTCTGGATACGAAGTTACCGTGGAACCGCCGACCGGCCCACGGAGTTCCAAAAATGGATCGTGGAAGCTTATTACCCATGGTGGCTTGTATTTATTCTCGCTCGGCACGTAAGTCAGTGCTGGTCAAAGTGACATGCTCATAACCTATCACACGGGTTAGGTTACATGATCGGGATGGTACGGCATTGAGAGTCTTGAAAAGGCCCATGAAAAGCCATTTTGACATCCTTGTCTTACATTACAACTGGGTAGCGAGCGCGAACCACGATCTCGAAGTCCTGATCGCCAAAGGGGGAGGGGGGGGGGGGGGGGGGGGGGGGGGGG
>SRQH01000780.1:0-11115 GCA_018360345.1 Claviceps sp. LM84 group G4
CCCCCCCCCCCCGCATGGTGTTTTGCTGTCGCTTGTAGACAGCCCATTGGCCGCTCAACCTCGTTTCGCTTTCTACATCTGGATGATTTGTGATGACTTCGGGGGAGGCCCGTCACAAGCTTCGTTTCTAATAATCGATTTTCTTCGCAATGGCTTGCACAGCATTTTACTTCAGCATCAGCAACTTCTAAGCACATGTATGAGACGAGCCTGCTATTTCAATTATTAGCTCCAACCTACCTAGTTCTGTAGTTCAGAGACGTTCTCATCATGAAGTTTTGTGCACATGATGGTTGTATGTCATTATGTACTCCCGTTGATGGAGCAGCCGAGAGCGGCGACCCCGCCATCACGACTCACAGACTACAGTTGTTCAGTTGAACCCCGCTGTCCGAAACCGGCAGAACGCAGACCGACATCTCCTTTCTGAGTTTCTATATGTACCTGTTACGGACCACCACCACCACCATCATCATCATCATCATCATCATCGCCTCGTGACTACCTGCTGCACCTCCTGCATCTACGCCGAATCTCTCCAACACCTCAAAATGGGCGCCTTTCCTCCCCCACCGGTGACGACCATCGATTGGTCCAATGTGGGCTTCAAAGTCCGCGAGGGTATGTCAATCTCCCAGACAGTTCACCTCTCATATCCTCTCCATGTATCAAGCATGACCCTGCACTGCATTCCATGGCAGTAAATAACAAGATAACGCTAACTCGGAATCCCACAGTCAACGGTCACATCGAATCAACCTACTCCAAAACGACCGGCCAATGGACCCCCCTCCGCTTCGTCCCAGACCCCTTCATGCGCATCCACGGCATGGCCCCAGCCCTAAACTACGGCCAGCAAGCCTACGAAGGCCTCAAAGCCTTCCGCCGCCCCGGTGACAACGCTATCACCATCTTCCGCCCCGACCGCAACGCCCTTCGTCTGCAACACTCCGCCGAAGTCGTCTCCATGCCCCCCGTCCCCCTCGACATGTTCATCCAAGCCTGCCGCGCCGCCGTAGCCCTCAACGCGGGCTTTGTACCCCCCCACGAAACCGGCGCAGCACTCTACATCCGTCCTCAAATGTACGGCTCAAGCGCACAGCTAGGCCTGGATCCTCCCGAAGAATACACCTTTTGCGTATTCGTCGTCCCCACGGGCGTGTACCACGGGTCTCACCCCGTCAAGGCCCTCATCCTGGATGACTTTGACCGCACAGCTCCCCATGGGACCGGCCATGCGAAAGTAGGCGGGAACTACGCACCTGTGCTGAAATGGAGTGGCAAGGCTAAGCAGGATGGCTACGGGATTACTCTGCATCTTGATAGCGCGAAGCACGAAGAGATTGATGAGTTTAGCACATCAGGCTTCATTGGCGCCAAGGTGACGACAACGACGGAGGGCGGTGAGAAAGTCACGCTTGTGGTGCCGGATTCGAAGTGCGTGATTGAGAGTGTTACGAGTGATAGTATCCAGCATATTGCGCGGAGTTGGGGCTGGACTGTGGAGAAGCGTTCGATTCTGTATAGTGAGCTGCCGGAGTTTACGGAGGTTTTTGCAGCAGGAACGGCGGCGGCGTTGGTGCCGATTCGGAGTATCACGCGGCGGAGGGGGGCGGCGTCGAAGGGGTCGGTTGGGTTGCCGGCTGGGCCGAGGGTGAGTTGTACGGAGGAGGCGGATACGGTGACGTATATTCCGGAGGGGCAGGAGGAGGCGGGGCGGCTTTGTTTGCGGCTGTTGACGCATTTGCAGGGGATTCAGTTGGGGAAGAGGGCGGATGAGTTTGGGTGGACGTGTGAGGTGACGGAGGGGGATATGAATGTGGAGGGCGGGGTGGTGCAGTAAAGTACCTACTGTAAGTAGGAGGCAGGCAGGGCTCAGAGGTGTCGACGAAGGAAAGGAATATGGTGGGAATGTATATAGGATTGGAGTATCTGCTGGAGGTGGGATCGGTGGCTAGATAGATAGAAGGAGACATGCACGAGCTTTGTGAGGCAGACGTGGGCTGGATGTTGTTCTGTCTGCTTCGTGATGTAGATCAGTAGAAAAAGTCTCCCCATTGATCTATGTGCAGTATATCAAGACATCTGGGCATGTCGAGTTCAAGGTAGTTACATTATACTCACTATAGCGGCCTCAGAGATATATATAGTGTAACGACATTTGTTACATGATATATAGCCTTGTATTCATAGATCCCCTCCATGTAAGTCCATGAAAGCAGAACAAAATGAGCTTCCAGAGCCTCCACGCCAAGCCCTTCACAACAAGACATACATACAAGCATGCTCCCGCACGAGTCACCCCCCTAAAACATCCTATACACATCAATCGCCTCCCCAAACGCCTCATCAATCCCCCTCACCAATGCCCCCGCCACACGCCCCAAGTCTCCCGGCAACCTACGCACCACCGCCGCACTCAACTCGGCCGTCGCGCGCCGCAGCCCCTCCAGATTGAGCAGCACCACAGGCGACAGGATAAGCAGCTTATCAAAGCGCGGCTTATTGTCGATGATGATCCGGAGCGTGGTCTGCACGACGGCGGAGAGGCGGCCCGTGGCGACGGCGACGGCGAGAGCATCGCTGAAGCTGAAGGAGGTGGAGGTTGCTTCTGCTGTGGTGGTGGTGTGTTTGATTTGGGTGAGGAGGCTGGCGGAGGTGGTGGTGATGGGGAGGGCGTCCGGGAGGAGGCCTTTCCAGGTGGAGACTGTGGTGCCGAGGGCGGTGGTTTTGGTCTGAATGGCGGTGAGGGCGGCCGTCATGGCTTTGTCGTCGGGGTTTGTTGTCATGATGGGGGGATGTTGTCCATGATGGGAGCGTCCGGAGGTTGGAGATGTGTCTTGTTGAACTTGTGCATACAGGAGGTACATATGTACTCCGTAGGTATCTATAGGTACCTAAGGTACCTAGGTACATACATACCTCCTGAGTCCTGACTCCTGAGTCCTAACTCCAAGGGTGGCTTTTTGAAGCTATGTACATATGTAGGTACCTATGTACCTGTTCCTTAGGTAGGTACATACGTACAATGTACTCTGTATTATGATGGAACGAAATATGGAGGTATGTACCTACATTGCTACACCGAGATAGAGATGGAAATAGAGAGATGATTATGGGAAAAGAAGAATAAGAGGATCGAAATTGCGGTATGTAATAGAACGTGGCAGGAGCTAAAAACAAGGCTGACGCCATGGAAAGATATCTCGGCGGTGGGCAAATAATAGATTGCCGGGGAACATGAGCCAAGCCCCTGGAATTGTGAAAGTGTGAAAGTGTACTCCATACGGAGTATAAGAAGATGACATTGCTCTATAATGATGCTCTTTTCCCCCATTCCCCGTTCCAATCCAGATGTTCTGTAATTGTTCTTCCTCTACGGAGTACGCAAACTCCTCAAGATCTGCTACGTTTCCCCCTTTGCCCCCAGCTAGCTATCAAGACCTGCTGCGTCCCGACTCCGGCCTCACATAACCTACGGTCCAAGCAAGACCTGCTCCGACAGCATCGTATCGAAATAGCTTCGAATCTCGACCACCTTGCCCTCCCCATTCCAGCGCATCAGCCACAGATACTCATTATTATACGCCTCGCCCGTGGTCCTCGTCGCCTCTCCGCGTGTCTCCACGCTGCACCACCAGCCCTCGGGCTCGGGCTCCGCATCGACAATCACCCGCGTTACGACAAACTTGATGGGCGCGCGCAGCTTCTTGCCCAGACGCTGAAAGGTGGCCTCGTCATGTTCTTTTAAGCTGTACCGCGTGCCGGCCAGGGAGTGCGCGTTACCGGTACATGTCCAGACAACGTTGGGGACGAGGTAGTCGGTGAGGAACTTGCTGCGGAAGTTGGTGTCGGTGGTTTCGGCGAGGTGGGAAAACGCGCGGCGGACGAGGTCTTTCGTGAGGATGAAGCGAGCCATGGCGGGACTTGGCGTCTTTTGCATGTGTGATTTAGATGCAGAGAAAAAGAGGCAAATGGTCCATGGACGGATGAACTACCTAGAGTCCTAGATAGTTGTCATGATGCCAGGTGGTTTGTTCGTTGCCGATCGCCCCGCGCCGCGGGACCCACCATTTGGCGCGGATACCGACGCGTGTCCACTGTCACTGCATTTGTAGGTACCTTCCTACATATGTATCACCAAGAGCTCGTGACAAGAGGTAGTAAGAATAGAAATTATAGATGCAGCTGTCACAGAACTTTGCTTGAAGTTTTGATCCCTGACGACAGTTTTATATACACTACTTAGTTGGAGATCTTGGGGTCTACTTTGGAGCTATAATCAGTTAGCATCATCACAACGCAGAACATAATACATACAATATACATGCATGCGGCATTGGAACTTTGGAGTCACTTACCCCGTCATCTTCTCGTAGGCAGTGCGCCCCGCATCCGTCACCTTCTCTTGTGTGCCCGGGTTGATGTTGTGGCCCGACTTTTTGGCTCCCATGCTAAAGGCTGCACCTCATCAAAGTCAACAGATTGACCTTTACTGAAAAAAAGTGTGATTTATTCCCGGGAAAACGGAGTGAGGGACAACGTACCCTTATCAACGTAGTCTTGCTTCTGACCGCCCTCGGCCGGGGGATTCTGTCCTGAGCCAGAGTTGCCCTTGACGCTCTCGGCTGCCTTCTTGACGAAATCCATGATTAACGATGCAAATGTGTATTCGACGACTGTGGTTGATGTCGAGAGTATTGGAAAGCAGGAAATAGCGAAGAAGAGATTAAAAGAAATGGTTGCGGAAGAGAATTCGAAAGGCATGGGAGTCGTGCATCTTGTACTTTGGTTCTTGGGTATGTCCCGGTTTATTTGTCGCGCCTCATCAAGGTCCGCCGTAGTGACGTCTTTCCCCTAAGGTTCGGTAACGTTGTACAGTAGGTAACAAATGAGCGAGGTTTTGTTGGTCACGTCCAATCCGGGACAGTGGCGAGATCGGACATCGACGCATTCATCGACGCATTCATCGTGCATGACATCAAGGACTTGGAACGGAAAGCTGTAAACCCGGGTGGTTGCGTCACCATTCGGCCAGATCTGCTCGGTCCTTCGATCGTGTCTATGTACATATTACCTAGGTACCTCCTCTCACAGAGAAGGGATAAATCATCAGAGGATGCAAGACCAGCGTTTTGATTGGCGCTGCGGCTACGCACGGCCGAGAACAAAAGTTTCGGCCGATAAAGACAAATGGGGATCTGAACAGGTGAAGAGTTCTCAACTTCTCTTTCTACTCCGTAGAATCGTGCGCAGAGACATGCAGATGAATGGAGATGAAGTGGGAGGCTGGGACTGGGAGCCCAAAATCCCATGACGAGTACAATGTACACATGTACGTACAGCGCTGTCACTCGCTCAATTGGCCGAATCTGAAAAGCTGCTGTGCGCCACTACAGAATACAGATGATGGACTTGAGGAAGGAGCCATTGCCATTTGCGTATGCGGAGGTCTTGTTCCGAAACGCGCCCGGTTTCTACAATTCCATCCAGTGTCCATTGCGGCATTGCCACACCCTAAACCAACAAAGCATCAATACTCAACGGCGCCGTCCACTCGACCACCTATCGCCACAGACTGTTCCATGGCTTAGCCAATAAGGCGTCAATATGGTTGATGTCATGGATTGTGCGATGACGCTGCTATATCTACTTTATTCACGTTCCCCCATCGCCTTGGGCGACAATGGAACAACGAGCTCAACGCACGCTACTTGACCTGCAGACGGTACTTATAAGGTTTTGATCGACTTGGCCGTTCCTGTTCTATCCAGTTCAGTCATTCTCTCACAGGAAAACACAAAAAGTCTATACGATTTTGCTGCCAGCTGTTGTCCAGTTCGAATTCGTCTCTGCATCTTCAACACCGTCCATAATGGCGTCTAAATCAGCCAAGGAGGATCAGCTCAAGGCCTCCATGGTGCAGCCAACAAAGGATGACCGCATCACATCAGACTTTGGGACGAAGCAGTCAAATACTGACCACTGGCTGACTGTCACCACAAACGACAAGACTGGGCCCATGCTGCTTGAAGACGGTTTTGGTCGCGAAAAGGTGTGTGTTCCTGAAATAGTATGTCGGACGATCAAAGTAACATGCACTGACCGTCAATCGATGTAGATCCATCGATTTGATCATGAGAGAATTCCCGAGCGTGTGGTACATGCTCGAGGTGTTGGAGCCTTTGGCACCTTTCGGCTGTTTGAATCTGCCGAAGATGTCACGCACGCCGGCGTCCTCACAGACACGTCTCGAGAGACGCCCGTCTTCCTTAGGTTCTCGACGGTCCTCGGCAGCCGAGGCTCTGCAGACACGGTTCGAGATGTTCGGGGCTTTGCGCTCAAGATGTACACGAAGGAGGGCAACTGGGACATCGTCGGCAACAACATCCCCGTCTTCTTCATCCAAGACGCCATCAAGTTCCCAGATCTCATCCACGCTGGCAAGCCGGAGCCCGACTGCGAGATCCCACAAGCGCAGTCGGCGCACAACAACTTCTGGGACTTCATGTACATGCATTCTGAAGCAACGCACATGTACATGTGGGCCATGTCGGACAGGACGATACCCCGTTCGTTGAGAATGATGCAGGGCTTTGGTGTCAACACGTTCACCCTTCAAAACGCCAAGGGCGAGCGGCATTTTGTCAAGTTCCACTTCACACCAGAATTGGGCGTACACTCACTAGTTTGGGACGAGGCTCTCAAGATTGCGGGGCAAGACCCCGATTTCCATCGCAAGGACTTGATGGAGGCTATTGAGAGTGGCGTGTTCCCCAAATGGAAGTTTGGTATCCAGGTAATACCCGAGGGCAAGGAAGACGATTTCGAGTTTGATATTCTCGACGCTACCAAGGTCTGGCCGGAGGAGCTTGTGCCTATCCGGTACATTGGCGAGCTGGAGCTAAATCGGAATGTGGATGAGTACTTTACAGAGACTGAGCAGGTTGCCTTTTGTACCAGTCACATTGTGCCTGGCATCGGCCTTTCCGACGATCCGCTGCTGCAGGGACGAAACTTTTCGTATCTTGACACGCAGCTCAGCCGACTTGGCGTTAACTGGCAGGAACTTCCCATCAATAAGCCCGTGTGTCCAGTCATGAACTTCAACCGCGACGGCGCCATGCGCCATACCATTGCCAAGGGCAAAGTCAACTATTGGCCCAACCGATTCGAAGTCCAGCCTGCAGCAACCGAAAAAGAAGGCGGGTACGTCGACTATCCCCAGAAAGTCCAAGGCATCAAAGTCCGCGGCAAGAGCGAGAAGTTCAAGGAGCACTTTTCGCAGGCAGAGCTGTTCTACAATTCCATGTCCGATGTGGAAAAGAGCCATATCAAAGCGGCTCTGTCGTTTGAATTGGACCACTGTGAGGAACCCATCGTTTATGAGCGACTGACCAAGCGTCTCGCCGAGATTGACTTGGATCTCGCGCAATCTGTCGCCACCATGGTCGGGGGCCCTAGCCCTTCAGCGTCGCCGCGAAAACCCCACGGAAAGAAAACGGTCAGGCTCAGCCAGCTGGAGTTTGTGCCGGAGCGCGTCATCATTGCGACGCGCAAAGTCGCCATTCTCATTGCGGACGGCTACGACCCCATTGCCTACACCGCCATTGTCGCCGCTCTCAAAGCCGCACAGGCGATCCCAGTTGTTCTTGGCCCGCGTCGGTCCCCCATCTTTGCCGCCGGAGAGGACAAGGCGTCTGCGAAGGGCGTCATGCCAGACCATCACTTTGAAGGGCAGCGAAGCACAATGTTTGACGCTGTCTTTATTCCCGGCGGTAAGCAGTCGGTTGATACGCTCATCAAGATGGGTCGTGTTACGCACTATGTCCGGGAAGCGTTTGGGCATCTCAAGACGATTGGTGCTACGGGCGAGGCTGTCGACTTGGTGAACCGCGCAGTGCAGTTGCCAGAGGTGCAGCTTTCTGGAGATGGCGAGTCTGTGTTAAGCTATGGTGTAGTCACGCTGCGGAATCCCAAGCCGGAGGGTTTGAAAGAGGTTATTTCAGCGGCGAAGAACGCGAAGCATTTCTTGGATCAGTTTGTCTGGTCAATGAGCCAGCATCGATGTTGGGAGAGGGAGTTGGATGGGCTGGCTGCTCAGGTGGCTTATTGATCAGTTTCTATGTACAGATTGTTACGATTTCGTCGGCCAGATGCCAGATGCGAGGTGTTTCAAATTGTGTATGATTATACGCAATACGTATTGACGATTCCTTACTACTTAGCATGTACTGATTACTTGTTGACGGTCTACTTGGTTATTGCCACTAGCCACTGATACTAGGCGGTTCAATACGTAGTATACAGTCGATGGGTGCTTAATCCTGGAATGGAATACTGAACTCTGAAGTTCAATGCTCATGCTGCAGCCCTGCCGCACCGACGGTGATTATTCCGGCGCACAATGAAGACCTCATTTAGAATCACTCGTCTGACCACACGGCGCACACCAGTGACGCTATGTACCTGTATATGTACCTACCTCATACGGAGTACATACATTCATATACATACCTAGTTGTATGTACGCCAATTTGGCAGCTCCCGTGCTTGGAGCCGGGCCATCCGGCCGTTCCGTACATAGGTACCTAGTCGATTGGGCTGCACATTCATGCACATAAACATCAAGAGGAAATTCGAGCGACGAGAAGTAATTCCTGAAATGAGGCTGGTACTATCAACAGGGACACCTGCGAAACGTACCTAGGTAGGGGCCAGAGATCAAGAACATCAAGCACTGATCCTGTCTCTGGATTTTGGCATTTTGCCCACACCAATCAGAATTTACGGTCCACCGTCCACGGAATCATGACAGTCGTGACTTGTCAACAACGCCCTCCCAAAATAATTACGGAGTATAGACACTATTACAGTACACAGCGGATAAGGAGGTATGTATGTTCCTATTGCTAGGAGATACAAAATACCCTCATATCAGTTCTATTTATACAGGGTACATACTCAAATAACATTATAACACCACCACAACAGTCAACTTCAACAAGGTTACAAGTTACAAGGGTCAAGCATATATATAAACTGCGCTCGTCCGTCGTGCAAGATTCTGATCAGTTCCAATGACCGTAACAGTTCCACCATCTTTCCAATTGTCTTTCCGAGTCCTGCTTCCAGCCAAGGACACTTGACTCTTCCAAGTTCCACCTTGTTCAATCCATCATCGATCAACACATGATCACATCCTTGATCCTTCAGCTTCTTGCTCTTCATTGTTCAAAACACTCCACCACTTAGCACCTGCACTATGCATGCCCTCAGTGTTTTGGCCCTCCTTCTTCCCCTTGTGGCAGCCAGGGACCGCTTTCACTGCAATTGCAAGTCATTGAACAGGGGCGGGAGTCCGAACATGCATCTCACCGAATGGGTTTGCCTCGAATATTATAGGAGCATTGTATGTATGAAGAGTTACATCTATGATCTGGGCAGTGGGCAACTTGGAGCCATCATCCGTGTGGTGGCCACTGCCCACTGGCCACTGTCATAGCCTAATAGGACATTTCACATATATCATATGCTGACTGGGGTTCCTGGTTCTCTGATCTTCCATCCAACTGATAGGCCGTTTTCAACGACCTCCTTGGTGAAGTAAGTGCCTCAAGAGTCAAAATCATGTCTCGATCCAAAGTTCCAAACTAGTTACGCACGTCGCAAGGCAAAAGAGAACATTTGACTCAATCTTATAGATACTGATGTACTTACTACTTCTTCCTAGTGCGTGGTGACTCCGGGCAATACCATTAATGAAATGGCTTGGGAGTTGTCCTGCAAAGAGGCCGCTGCTGAACAGTGCTGAGCAGGAGCTACTATTCCATTGAGGGAAACGTTGCGGTTGGAACTTGTCATTGATCAATGATTCCGAGCCGCTGCCAGCTCTCACAGTCATGGATCATGAGCTATAACTCCTATTTATAAGAGACAGTGGCTTCGCAGATATATGGTAGAGGGGCCAGGGCCAGAGATTGAGAATTTACAACCTTCAAGCATCGTACATCTTTGACATGTTGTCCTCAGCCTTGAGTCTTGACTCTTCACTCTGTTGTGAATGTGGCCCTACAATTTACGAACCTTAGCAACGAGCCTGTTGATTTAACTTGAACTTGGGCGTGCCGCGTCCCAGGTCCGGACCGTCCGGGCCCCGGCGGCGTCCGCGATCAGTTGTACTCAGGGCTTACGACTACAAGACAAGTTACAACAACGCGTCTGTGAGACTGTGACTACGTTGAGATTATCCCATTCGGGAATTGCCAATTGGGACCTTGATGTTGTCTGCATCTCTTAGCTCTAGATTCTGTTATTTTTCAACTTCGCATCCGTGATTCCGTTGACGGTTGAATTTACGTCTAGTATCTACTTTGCGTCGTGCGACCTCTATCATCTATGCGCAGTGTTTAGAACTTTAGGTACATTAGCTGTCCGCTCGCGGCTCGGTTCGGATGGACGGCACATCATACATGATTATATGCCAATTTGGCGGCTCCCGACCGTGCTATTAGCCGGCCCATCTCCAGTCGAGACTCGACGGTCGTTCCGGAAACCGACGTCTGTATCTGTCAATTGGGCGGGTATGCACGTTGATATGCACGTTGATAGGTACGGAGAGGTAGGTATATAACTCGATTCTGGCAGTTCCTTATAAGACGTACGACGGTACGATATGTACTCCGTATACCTGATTAGGCTACGGAGTACGTACGTCGTAATAAACGAACCCGTTCCACAACGCCACGACAAAGTCCTGACACTCCTGAGTCCTCCGCCACAATACCTGGACTCCTGGAGGCTCAGTCTAGGTACCTCACTGCCGCACTGCGGTCCGCCAGCGACAGCGGCCCCGCGAGATTCGGCGAGAATGGTCCACAGTTTTTCTTTCAGTATGGTTTGCTTGACCGGCGAGATAGTCCCCCGGGGCCCGATTCCCGACGCCCAGGGTGATGAGATCTGGGAGGTGAACCGTGGACGTACTACCTACCTTAGGTATCTAACGTACAGTGGCCCCGCACAAATAACACAAAACTTCCTCCACTTTTCGACGCGACGCGTCAATTTACCTTCATTCACAAACCAACCCATCATCGTTGAGCAGCCATGGAGACG
>SRQH01000781.1:0-11091 GCA_018360345.1 Claviceps sp. LM84 group G4
TGAACAGAAGTATACCTACACACAAAGATATATGAAAAGATACATATATCCATTTTAGGTTTAGCGTGGTTATGCGTGTTCAATAAAGCAGATAGGCGTGTTTATGTACTCCACGACTACAACGAGCATGGACTCTCCTCCCGACCGCCAAGAGGCCACTGCTGCGAATCAAGGGCGAACCACCGTGGGAACCGCCCGAAACTGGGACGAAGGAGGTAGAAGCCAAAGCCTTCGAGGCGCATCTCCTCACTCTCCCCCCTACTGACTTTCTCGCCTACACCGACGGCTCATTGCTTGACAATGGTATCGCCGGTTGGGGCCTTTCTATTAGACACCCTCTCTGTATCTCTCCTAAGCTGCGTGCTTGCGGACGGCTGGATCGGGTGGAGGTGTTCGATGCCGAGGCATACGGCGCACTATATGGGCTCCAGATTTGTCTGGGGATCAGAGCTGAGCCATCACACTGCATTCGCGTGTTCCTGGACAACCAGTCGGTAGTGAATTGCTTGCTTGGGCGCCCGGCGGACAGTTCCCAGAAAGTCTTTTTGACTTTCCAGCAGCTGGCCAAAGGGAATAACGTCCAAGTCCGGTGGGTACTCGGCCACACTGGTGTTCAAGGAAACGAGGAGGCAGATGAGATGGCGAAGCGTGGTGCGGCGCTTACCGAGGTGTCGACTACCTAACCCTCCCACTCTGGCTTGGGTCAAGAGACGCGCAAGGGAGATCACAGCGGGGGTGTATGACCAATGGGCCGTCGATAATCTCCCATCCCTCTACCAGGGGCCGCGATCACCAGGGCGATAGGACCCCGGGGCTACAAGAAGTTCATCGAACTAGTCGAGCAGACGTCTTTCTTCGAGACTATCTGCCCAAGGTACGGTGGGCTACCCTCTAGCTCTAACGCGCACTGATTTCCCCAGACTTTGGGGTCTACCTGGTATTCTATGCGGACTGTGAAGCCCGTGTGGACTACTGGAGGTGCTTTCGTAGCCGGGTTTTCGCAGAGGGCAGACGGGCTATTCTTAGCTCCTATGCGGTCGGGACTCTGCGAGACCAGGGCACGAAGGCTACCGGACCCTTCTGTCGACGGATTTAATTTTTAGAGCTTTGCTCTTGCTTTCTGATTTGTTTTCTTTTTGTATGGACTGGTCGGTATTGTCAGTTCGCCGATTGTAATCAGTGCTTCGATTGTAGTCTCGGCCTCAATCGAAGGGACTGGCCGAAAGAAATACCCATTCCGAGGGATGGGCAACCTTGATATCCGCTGACGGAGAAGAGGTGGCTGAATAATACATAAATTCGCATGTGTGCCTGTATTTACTTAGTTAGGTATAGCGCCAGCTGGCCCGATTTCCCCTCAGGTATCATCGTAGTCGATCGTTTCGATTACGTAAAGGCGACAAATACAAACACACGTACCTATGTCAGTTGACAGTGATCACATGTACGGATACATGCAGACATAGAAAGCCACGTGATGCGGCTCCCAGTACCTAGCGCGAGATACGTGCGGGGTAAAAATGGATCCAATCGTGAGGGGTAAAAATGGGGTCGTTGCCTTTCCTTGATTGTCCTGGCTCCTCATGCCGCTTCTTGACACCCCTGTATTTGAGGGCCTTACAATTCGAAACTGTCCATTTGGATTATAATTATCTACAGAGTTCCCATTTCTCGATTGATCACGCTCTGCTGGAGGCTGGAGTAGCTACGTACAAGCTAGGTATATACATGGTATCTTTGCTACATACTATGTAAGCCATAGGAATATTGAGAGTAGGTAGGGAGGGGCACCTATGCGATGCGGCCCCATGCGGGACGGGAGACTTTAATCATCCTTCACATAACTAATGTAATTGTCCTTCCTTCCTTCCTAAAGAGATTAGTGTAAACATACCCCCTGCTAGCGCCTTGGAGGTACATGGCTGGCTCAGCCACCTCACAAGATACATTCGCCTGAGACGTAGAGAGAGACCACTATGTGACGAAATGTCACAAAGTCAGTCAGTCGTCTATGTGCTAATTCCAAGTCAGCAGTTGTCTTGGAATTTTACCCTTTTTTGGGGTGTGTAGCTCAGTTGGATAGCACACTGACTGGCCGTTACACACTACATATAATCTTGTGGCGAACTGGCGGTACATGATCGCCCGTTGGATCAAGGATGAAATTGAGTGTTGACATTGTTATAGTCCAATTAGAGATTTGAAGATTAATCAGGAACATCGATTTCTATAAAAAATCGCAGAGAAGAGCCGTGTTGGCCGTGTTATTACTACCTAATCTACTGACTGTTTGTGCTATCATATAGCATCTTCGAAGCTCTCATACAGCAGTTCTGGCGGCGGCGGATGATCACGTACGCGTAGATCTGGCTCATGGAGGTCTGTAAGGTCGTAATCCACGCCCTCGACCAATTCGCGGAGCTCACCGTGGTTGCGGCGACGAGGTGCGGTTTCGACCTCATCTTCAGCGCCCTGACCGCTTTCTCCGTCAATATTGACACCAGTGTCACTGTCGTTGGCCTCCTGGCGCAGCAGGCGAGTGACCTAACTGTCGGAATCTTCGTCCTCTGACGTGTTCCGGGAGGCAAGCCGCGCTGGGCTGTGTGACGCATCAAGCTGAGCGCAGTCGCGCGCGAAGATCGCGGCGATGATGAGGTAGATGAAGGGCTCATGTTCAAGTCGAGAAATGGAAGTAAAAGAGGTCGTTTGTATAGCTTCAAAAGCCAGGTCGCGAAGCTGATGATTGACAGGTAGTGATAGGAAATCGCGGTGCTGGTCTGTGTTTTGTTTTTCAAGCACGATGTATCTTGTGAGGTCTCAGGTGGCTGGGCCAGCCAAGTACCTCCAAGGCGCTGGCAGGGAGTCTATGTACACTAACCCCTTTAGGAAGGAAGGAAGGACAATTACATTAGTTATGTAAAGGATGATTAAAGTCTCCCATGCGGAACATGTGCCACCACACCAATTAGAGATTGAATGGTCCCAGTCATGTGATTGGAGACTTCCTATTAAAACGACACGGACAACATGACCCCGGATGCTACCGCTTCTCCCTAAGACTCCAGCGATTCTGTTGCTCTGGCGGAAGACAAAGCAACAAATGGCGATCCTCTAATCTACATCGAGCGCTGCCTGCATTATTAGCCAACTAGTTTGATCTCCGCCCTCTTGTCCTCGCCAACAATGTGGCGGCTTGTTTCACGAAGCGTTTCCGCCTTCGCAACTCATGATCTTGCGACCCCAACAGTCGTTCCAATATATTCCGTCGTTAACCATAGTATGGCGTCCAACAGCTCGTCGTCATCAGCGGTATCTGCTAGAAGGAGGATACACGCCACGGCTCAACAGCTCAAGCCAGTCGTGGGTCTGACCTCCACGTCCTTCAAGTACCAAAAATCGCATGAGCCACCGGAGACAGTTCGAGACACGCCATATTTCATTGATAACAATTTCGTCAATTCCAACACGAACAAGTTTATCGACCTGTTAGATCCCGCCACAAACCTTCTAGTGACACGTGTACCGCAGATGACAGAGGAGGAGATGAAAGCGGTCGTCGTCTCCGCTGAAAAGGCGTTCAAGTCTTGGAGAAACACGACCGTCTTGGCTCGTCAGCAAATCATGTTTCGCTTTGTTCATCTCATCAAGGAAAATTGGGACAGGCTAGCTGCTAGCATTACCTTGGAGCAAGGAAAGACCTTTACTGATGCCAAGGGTGATGTTCTGCGTGGTATTCAGGTGGCCGAGGCCGCTATTGCAGCTCCAGAATTGCTGAAGGGTGAAGTTCTGGAGGTCGCCAAGGATATGGAGACGCGCACGTATCGTGAACCACTGGGCGTCACTGCTGCCATTTGTCCTTTCAGTAAGTTGAGCTGTCCAATCGTCGGCATTTTAAGCTGTTTTCCAAAGCTAACTATTCCGATTGACTTTCCTGCTATGATACCCCTCTGGTGCATTCCAATCGCCACCATCACCGGCAACACCCTGATATTGAAACCCTCTGAACGTGACCCAGGAGCTTCCATGATCCTCGCCGAACTCGTTCACAAGGCTGGGTTCCCCGAAGGTGTCGTGAACGTTATTCATGGTGCGCATAAGACTGTTGATTTTATTCTCGACGAACCCGTCATCAAGGCCATCAGCTTTGTTGGTGGCAACAAGGCTGGCGAATACATCTTCAGCCGCGGCTCTGCCAATGGCAAGCGAGTTCAGGCCAACTTAGGAGCCAAGAATCATGCTGCCGTTCTACCTGACTGCAATAAGCAGCACTTTATTAACAGTGTAGTCGGTGCAGCATTTGGAGCCGCCGGTCAACGCTGTATGGCACTGAGTACTCTGGTTATGGTTGGCGAGACCAAAGACTGGCTCTTTGACATTGCAGAGGCAGCTAAGAAGCTTAGGGTTGATGGCGGTTTTGAGGAGGGAGCCGATATCGGTCCGGTCATCTCTCCTGAAAGCAAAGAGAGAATCCTCGGCATCATTGACAGCGCCGAAAATGAGGGTGCCACCATTCTTTTGGATGGCCGAAAATACGTCAACTCCAAGTATCCTGACGGAAACTTTATCGGCCCCACCATCATTGTAGATGCCACGCCCGACATGACGTGCTACAAGCAGGAGATCTTTGGCCCGGTTCTAGTGTGCCTGAATGTGGAGACGATTGGTGGTGCTATTGAGCTGATCAACAAGAACGAGTACGGTAACGGCGTGGCCATATTCACGCGCTCTGGTCCGACGGCCGAGAATTTCCGACGCAATATCGAGTCGGGCCAGGTCGGTATAAATGTGCCCATTCCTGTACCGCTACCCATGTTTTCTTTCACAGGTAACAAGAAGAGCATTGCCGGAGGCGGTGCCAATACCTTTTACGGCAAGCCGGGTATCAATTTTTACACACAGGTCAAGACTGTGACTGCCTTATGGCAGAGCCACGATCCTGTTGCTGAAAAGGCTGCTGTTCACATGCCCACGTTGCAATAGATTGTGCGGTGATCTAGTGGTGAAGGCGGTGTTGTTAGCCGATTAGAAGATGAGGATGCCCAGGTGATGAATAAATGAGATCTATTGAAACTGGATCCCTATAACACGGTATGACCGTGATACGAGGACCTTGGAGCAATATCTGGAGGGGCAAAATGGAGTGTTTATACTGACTACCTATCTTGAGCAATATGGGGGGCATAATGGTGGTATATATTTGACTAAAGAGCTAGGTCACTCGAGGAGAGGAAGAATCCTTGTAGCTCAGCTGAGCAAGAAGCGGTAAGAGCTGTCAACCCACAAAGATATCACAGTTCCCCTGTGGATTGGTCACCGTTTGGGATTGCGGGCTCGGGATCATCTATCTGAGCTTGTTTCTATCAAAGTTTTCTGTGTGCGCCGACTCGGCAGAGTCGTCAATTGCTTTCTTTCATCTTCGATGGCCTTCGATGACCATGTATATAAACTCCCATCTTGTCCCTCTTAGCTTAGATCTTCACGGACTCATCACATTCGTCCTTGACTGCGTTTTCACTACGTCTTCAGCTGAATTCCAGTCATCTGTCTTCTTCTTATCTTTTTTGAGTCTCGTTGACTCTCTCTTTTCTTAGTGTCTAGTATACAGTATCACGTCTTCGATACTGGCACTATGTGATCCACTATTCTCCTTCTCTTTTCTAGGTTTCTTAGGAGTGAGAAGGTGGAAAATATGTGCGTCTAGCTGGTAACGCCGTCACGTGATGCGGCTCCCAGCACCTAGCGGATCTGAAGGGTGTGAAATTTTAAGAAACTAGTACATAGGTCCCTCCGGCGCTCCGAGGCTGAGGGACCTCGCGCCGCTTCGGAAAAGCAGTTGGGCGGGAAGTGCGATATCTGTGCAGTTACAACTTACGATGTTGCCAGTGTACAGTGGCTTTGGTGGTCCCCCATCGGCCCTTCGCTACGCTCTGGGGCTGGGGGACCCCTGTGGAATCAGTGCAGTGGAATTGCCAGTGGTTTGTTCAGTGGATTCTGTTATGGATTAGTCTTTGACTAATAATCGTGGATAGATAAGCGGCAAGTCTGGGATGATTACTTGAGACTCCCCCCACTGGGCGTGGAGGTACTTAAACAGCTAGGAGGGCATTCTTGTCCTTTCTCTTTCTTTCCTTCTTCTTTAGTTTTATTGATAACCATTTCCTCTCGCGCATACATCCAATATCCGTGACGAACCCTTACACCAAGGATGATAGAAGCCGTGCCACATTGTGTAACATGAAATCCTCGGCAGAGTTTCCCCTTGAACAGCCTCATTGCTCTCCATCCGGATCGGCAGCATTCCCACCAAGATACAGCTGGACATTGATCTCGCAATGAACAGCACCTGGATGCGCGTTTCCAGGCCATTGCCAACAATAGCGGGTCGTCGCGCGCTGCCTCACAGCTTCTGGCCAGCATCAAGACAGGCCATCATTTCCGAGAAGCATCATGCGTCAAGATTGTTCGAACGCAGATGCGGTTACGCGACAAACCGCAGTCTTCCCGCTTTAGAGGACTGGCTTCATGTTTCAGATGAGGTAGCCGAAGCTGTCGCCGAGAACAAGCCGCTAGTCGCTTTGGAATCTACGATTTACACCCATGGCGCCCTGTCAAGAGGCCTGCCATTGGAGCACGAAGAGATCGTACGCAGTCTTGGCGGTGTTCCCGCTATCGTCGCCATTGTCAACGGTGTACCTACAGTCGGTGTTACAGGCCAGGAAATGATTCGCGTGGTCGAGGCTGGAGATGCTGTTAAGGTGTCACGTCGTGAAGTTTCGTATCTGGTGGGCATGGTAAGACACTTTTACCAGCGAATCTTTATTATTGACTGACATTAATTGGGCAAGGGTATGAGTGGTCATGCAATGAACGGCGGCACAACAATCTCAGCCACCATGTTACTAGCTAGACTAGCCGGCATCCGAATCCTCGGTACTGGTGGTCTCGGTGGTGTTCACAACGGTGGTGAAGCTTCTATGGATGTATCTGCTGACCTTTCTGAACTTGGTCGCACGCGGGTTGCTGTTGTCAGCAGCGGTTGCAAAGGATTCTTGGACATCTCGCGAACTCTAGAGTATCTTGAAACCCAAGGATGCCTCGTATCGACCTTTTCCGATGGCCGACTCGGCAGGATTGAGTTCCCCGCGTTCTGGGCCCGCAAGAGCGGTATCAAGAGTCCCTCTTCTATCACAACAGATATGGAGGCCGCTTCAATCATCCTGGCACAAGAGCGCCTTGGTATAGAATCCGGGATGTTGTTCGCGAATCCCATCCCTGAGCAATTTGCGGTGCCGTCGGAGGAGATGCGCGCGGCCATCAATAAGGCCATATCTGAAGCGAATGAGCAGGGCTACGTGGGGAGCACGAACACACCCTTTATCTTGAAACGACTAAAAGAGTTGTGTGGACATAAGGTCGTTACAGCAAATAGAGAACTGGTTAAGTCAAACATTACACGAGCCACCGGCATTGCTGTCGAGCTGTCCCGTTTGATGGCATATGAGCCGCGGCCAGCGAGTTCGTAAGTAGACACTATGTGGTTTCAATTTGCGCCGATCGTTTAATTCTAATACGCGAAAGTGGTGTTCGATCTGGATCAGGGTCCGATTCATCCAGAGCGCCTTTAAGGTCAAACGTTGTGGTTGATCCTCAGGCTGATGTACTAGTAGCTGGCGGTGTGGCCGTCGATCTTAGTTGTGATTACAACAGATCCAAGACGGATGATGGCTCCCCAAAATTTCATACATCTAACTCTGCCTTCATCAGTCAGTCCATAGGGGGAGTGGGCCATAATGTTGCCTTGGCTGCTCATCGGTCAAGTAGCCAACTCAGAGTCAAGCTTTGCAGCATCGTCGGCGACGACGTGTAAGTGACTGGTCTGTGCTGGTGTCACATTGAAAAGATCTGACAGGTACATAGCGCTGGCTCCACCGTTATTGCCTCCCTACGAAAGTCTGGACTGGATACCAAGCATATTCAGAAGCTGAACAGCGCAGACTATCCTGATGCTAGAACGGCTCAGTATGTTGCAGTCAACGACGGAAGCGGAAATCTTGTTATGGCAATGGCTGATATGGGCATCTTTTCGCTTCACTCTTTCCCTGACCAATGGAGGTCCATAGTAGCATCAACAAACCCAAAGTGGCTTGTAGTTGATAGCAACTGGTCTGCAGAAACAATCAGAGACTGGATTCGAATGGGCACGGATCACAACGTCAAAATTGCTTTTGAGCCGGTCTCAGTGGAGAAGTCCAAGAGACTCTTTGCCCCTGAAGCAGGCGTCTCCAACTTAAGTCTTATGCCCCGCGCCAGTATTGACCTGGCTTCACCGAACATCCACGAGCTGGCAGCCATGTACCAAGCAGCCAAAGAGAATGGGTATTTCGACTGTCACGAATGGTTCGAAGTGATTGATACATTTGGCATGAGAGGAGCCAGGGATCGGTTTGTACGACTTACGTCCGCAGAGCTGACAGATGCCGGTGTCCCTGTGCAATGCGTAAAACTACTACCGTACATACCCACGTTACTTACAAAGCTTGGTCCCGACGGCGTTCTTTACACCACCATCCTGGGCCGTGATGATACTCGTTTGACGGATAGAGATGCGGATAAATACATACTAGGGAGGGCCCCGCCTGATCATCCCACGATAGGAGGTTTGTACATGAGGTTATTCCCCCGAACTGAGACGATTGAGCAGCTGGTCTCCGTGAATGGCGCAGGAGATACGTTTTTGGGCGTCTTGGTGTCTGGTCTATCTCAGGGTGGTAACATCGAGAGGCTAATAGATGTGGCGCAGAAAGGGGCAGTAATGACGATTAAGAGCGCACATACTGTCAGCCCTGAGCTCCATCAGCTGGAGGAATGCTTAGCAAGAGCCTTGGTTTAGACATCAAAGTCCGCAAAGTACCATGTGTGCTAATATAGGTTATACGTGATAGCGCAATTGTCGCACGGTATATAGAGGTATACAAAGCACATCAGAGTGGCCAGACGGCTGCGCCCATTCTTTTGTACAACAGCAATTTTACTGCCTGGAATCCATTGAGGCATTATGTCAGGGCCAAGGATGTTAGATCACGGACCCTCTTTTGCTGTTCTGTGTCTGTGTGTATTATTTTGAGTATTGTTATTTCTACCACCCGATAATTCTATTCATACCACCTACTCAGAAATTAGTCGTGATATCACATGGTGAGGAAGTATTTTAGGGGTTAGGGGGGTTAGGGTTGATGGTTAGTGGTTGGGATTAGGTGTTAGCTAATGGAATTGGGATGGTTAGGATTAGGTGGTGGGTGTTATGAATAGAATTATCGGGTGGTAGAAATAACAATACTCATTATTTTACTCCATCAAGATTCCGATGATGAGACGCTGCGGTGTCTCCGAGCGTTGGTCCATGTGTTGTGTGTGTAGAAGGGGTAGCTGTGAAAGTGTATTGACTTCTCTGACTTGCACAAGTGCAATGTTGGTGAGGTATAGAGACCACCACAGGTACCTAACTTATTATAAGCAGGTAAGTACGAGGTTTACACTCCACTCAGAGTAGGTAGGTAGGTTAGGTAGTCCGTCTCGGCTCTCAATCATAACATCTACCTATATATCCCCCATCAAGCTGAGACGCAATGGCACTCTGCCCGTGACCTGAGTCCTGAGGTGAGTCCCCGTACCGCCAAGGGAGTAGTTCAAGGTTAGTTTTTGCCCTGCACATCGAAGTACCTACCTAGGTACGTACCTAGGTAGGTAGTTGACCTCTGGTCAAGGTGCAAGAGTATGAAAAAACTGCCTCAACGCTTATTAACCCGCTTTGCACGTGGAAGTATTTCATGAACGAGATCATTTGTAACTGTACTTCAAAGGTACTTTCTAAGTTCCTCTCATTATTGACCATCGCACGCAATAACTTCACTCATACACCTACCTCTGGCTTCTCGAGGCAATTCATCATGACTTTAGCTGTGTTAAAGTGTTCGGTATACTAAAGATCCTTCTATCACTGATTATATTTTGGAAATATTTCTCAGTTTTATCACGAACAATCTTTGAGTTGTCTCCTGGGAGGACGATGAGAAGACCCTGACTACCTTAGTGAATTTTGAGACAATGTATGCAACTACAACGGGCGCGTTTGTGTATTTGTTGTACAAAAGAATGGGCGCAGCCGTCTGGCCACTCTGATGTGCTTTGTATACACTTGACTTCAACTGTCTTCGAAACTAGAATAAGCCAATTCTGTTGATTGGGGAACATGTCATCGTTCCTACAAGTTCAGTGTGCGATTTCGACTTCTCGGATGCCAAGTCCAGATCTGGGTCTATCCAGCGCCGCCCTCAACAGAGCATTCACCCGTGCATGAAAACGCGACGAAATCACGTGAAGGGCATGAAGCGGTATCAAAGAGAAAATCTGAGCCTTTTTTTTTTAAAATGTTCATCGTCTGAAAAATTGGCGTTGGATGGCTCTGCGCATGCCCGTTTGACGCTAGGTTCGTTAAGGTGCCTCCTGATTGTGTCTGTAGAAACATGAGGCGTTGGATGGATAAGTGTATACAGGTGACAGGTCACAAGCCAGATCACGTGTACGGCCCAACGGTAGACACGCTCGATCAAATTTCCAACGCGGCCAAACTGTCAATTCTAAATTCCTTTTTTTTCCCCACAACGCCCAAAACACCTCAAAACCATGCCCAAAGGAGATAGTATCGCGTGTTCAGGTATCTGGGCCTGCCGTTTACACGTTTCAATCCTTTTTTCGCCTCTTTTCATGGCCATATGTAAGGGTTCGTCACGGATATTGGATGTATGCGCGAGAGGAAATGGTTATCAATAAAACTAGAGAAGAAGGAAAGAAAGAAAGAGAAAGGACAAGAATGCCCTCCTAGCTGTTTAAGTACCTCCACGCCCAGTGGGGGGAGTCTCAAAAAATCATCCCAGACTTGCCGCTTATCTATCCACGATTAGTCAAAGACTAATCCATAACACTTGCACAGTTTATCATAATAATCTTATGTTGTTTCGTAGATGGCGTGTATTATTCTATGTGTTTTATCAGTCATAAGAATCATCACTACAATCCATTCAAAAACAGTTA
>SRQH01000782.1:0-11074 GCA_018360345.1 Claviceps sp. LM84 group G4
GTCTCCTATTGGTAGAACGCATCTTGGGCACTGGACAGCATCTGCCATCGGCCCATCGCGAGTCTTCGGAGTCTTCACGACGACTCGGAGGAAGAGGCCATGGCA
Source organism: Claviceps sp. LM84 group G4 (assembly GCA_018360345.1). Classification (NCBI taxonomy): domain Eukaryota; kingdom Fungi; phylum Ascomycota; class Sordariomycetes; order Hypocreales; family Clavicipitaceae; genus Claviceps; species Claviceps sp. LM84 group G4. The sequence goes on from SRQH01000782.1 coordinate 106, forward strand.
ATGGAACATGTAGTCTAAACGAGCTGAAAGGTGCTCAATTCTTTAGGTGAATCGAAAAGTTTGTGTTTGTGCGGGCCGATGGGCATCCCAATTGACGCATGTCGGGCTGCCTCGTGCACCCCAGCCGCCCAGCGAGGTTGACCCAAAAAAATAAAAAACAGTGGGCCATATAGGCGATGTAATCTCAGTTAGATACGTAATTCAGTCCGTAACTAAGGTTGCAAACATCGTTAAGTACCATTACACCTAACAGCCCTAGCCCACGCAGACATATGTATACATATGTCTCGGGCGACGAGCCCCAGGATCGGGACCGACTGCCGAGACAACGCACCCTAGACAGACCAAGTTACCAACCGGCCACCGACGTCGACGCGCATGTATTTCGCGAGGAGAATTACGCCCTTGTGTTCAGACAGCACCTACGTAGATTCGATCCACAAACACAGATCTTGGCATGCTGCTGCTGACACCTTTCACCTCCCAGATGGAAGAATTCTCCTCACTCAGAAATTGGAACACTAGGTAGGTAAGGTACATTTTGGATTTGCCATGTCCTTCTGTGTGCCATGACAAGAGCTCAACGGAGAGGGCTGGCCTCGCCGTCACAGAGAATCCCGAGCCAGCGAGTTTGTCTTTTCGCAGTTCTGGCGAGATGTGCTCTTCTGTCTTTCCCTTTTGGCACACTCTCGAAGATGGGGAGTAAATTCAAGGAAAACGCCCGGATTTTGACGCACTTGTAAGTTGTAACTTGTAAGCACGAGTGACCTTCGCATGTGAGCATCGACACGTCTCAATGCCATGATGTCATCCTGCCCTTCGTTTATTTTCCAAGTAGACGATAGAAGTCCTTGGCTTGGAAAAGCCCATCGAGGACCTACCTGCTGCTGGACATAGGAAGTCACTCCGTGACATACCCTCTAGACAGAGGGTGGGGAGGGCACCGCCTCATTAGATGGTTAGGTTAGGTACATACGGAGTATGTAGTACATACATAGGTAGCTTCCTACCTGGTAGCGCTAAAAATGTTTTGATGGATACATACTATGCTATGTACTTTATACCACTAACCGTCACAGAGTTCCTTTCATTCTCTCATCTTCCACAGCTGGGCGATCACTTACCAGTATCTTTCTCCGTCTCACGCATTCATGCAATGTACTCCGCTCTTTAGTCTGGTAACCCAATGCTCAAGGGCTCCTGCTCTGATAGAACGAGCTGACGCACCATCTCATTCCTCGCCGACGATACCCATTCTCATGATCTATCAACCTGTCCATCATCTCTCTCCGTGGATCCCGATAGTTCGATAGAAGAAACCTGATGCTTATGATAGCGCCGCGGTATTTTCTCAATCAGCGGCTCCTCGGGGAAGACAGATGGATCTGTTGAAGAGGAGAGTCTGCAGCACCAATCGATGGAAGAAATCGCGGATCATGCATCACTTGTCTCATTCTTGCGTTGCTCTGTGATCTCCTTGCCATGGTAATCGATTCGAGCGGAAGGCATCTTCCGTCTCAATCGGGCAAGAAGATGTATCGTATCTTAACGCTTTGTTCGGCCTCTTCTTTCTGCGCGAGAAAAAGAGAAACAAGGAAAGCCAGCTCGTCTCACACACAAAGAAATGATCGTAAAACCTTGCTGAACTATTAAAAGTATAGAATGAGAAAAAACAACATGAGGTTCATCTTCGGACCGTTCCCGTATAATCGTACAATATGAGTGCGTAGGAGCACATGAAGAGATTCGTCTATTTATGTCGAAAATTGCGCATCTTGGTATGCAATGGCGTCGGAGAATGCAATACAGTCTAATCGTACACTGTTCGTAAAGCTTGATCAGTTTAATGTGGTAGGTACATACATGCCTATGCCGAGAATTGAGGAAAACCGCTCCTCCCACAGGCCGTTTTTTTTTCTTCCTTTTCTGAAGCGCAGCGTCATTGTGGGTCCATATGAGTCTTAGCTTGCGCTATCCCGTCATGTTCTGTAGCCAACAAATTATCTCCTCTTATCGTGGCGGAATTTCGAAGGCTAGCTCGCTCTGTTGCTTGATGACAAGCAAAGCATGAGGCTGCAGACTCCGGAGTTGAGTGCGAGACATGTTTGTCTCACTCTTGTTCCATGACTCGTTACTTGCCAACTTCACCTCCATTGAAGTTTAAGTCCTGGATTGACCAAGAATTATCCACCCAGGGCTGACGCTCGCCAAGGAAGGCGACCTGCTCTTGCTTGTTCTTGATACGACTGACGAGATACTTCTCCGCGACTTCCTGGATCTGGTCCTTTGAGACATCAAGGAGGCGCTCTCTCCTTTCCTGCTTCATTTCCTCGGTGATGCCAGCGAGGAAATGGCTCATGCCTTCTTGGTCGACAGATTTGGGGGCATCAACGCCCTGGAATACGGATATCTTGGCTTCCTCAATTTCTCGATCGCACCAGTCCTTGTTGAGAGCCCATTCGCCAGCGTTGCGCATGATGCTCAAGGTGTTCTGAGGGTTGGGGTCACGGTAGGAATAGAAGCTGAACAAGCCGTCCAGCGGCTTGTACATAGCTCCGCCGCCATAGGCGCCGCCTTTTTCGCGGATTTCATGATGTAGATGCTTGTGTGTGAGGAGTTGAGACAAGATTTGCAGAGGTGCGCTTTCGGGCGCTGTGTATGATACCGCGGAGACCGATAGACCGCCGTAATAGACTTGGTATGGTAGGGGGAAGAATGTCTTGCGGTCGATTGTAATCCTCTTGCCCTGCGGGCTCTCCAGCGTAGGGTTATCACTGGGAATACTGCCCATAAAGCCTTCAAGTCCCTTTGAAATTTGAGTGATGTTCTCTGGCCCACACGTGAGGGCTACACGCAACTTCCAGCTGGAGAGCGCGATTCTTTGGATTTCTTTCAGCTTATGAATGACGTCTTCGAGCTTGTCTGACTCCTGTCGGCCTGCCAGCGAAGTGACGAGCTTCACTTGGGACAGACCAGCCACCTGTTGTCGTAGCAAGGCATTTGGCGCGAGAGCTGCTTCGGCATAGCCCACTGCGAACCGGTGACCTGAGGAGGCAATGTCGTTGACGACACCATCCGCCGAAGCTTGCAACAGCTGTCGAATTCGCAAGGCGGCTTCCGGACTATCGAAATTAGTTTCCAGAACCAGTTTGCGAAGAAGGTCCAACATGACAGGTACGTCACGATCCATTGCCATTCCAGTAAAAATCATGCCCTCAGTGGCTGATTCGAAATTCGTTGGGGAAGGAGTTGAGTGGTATCCCACAGATACACCACCAGTAGAGAGCTTGATGAGATCCTCAAGTTGCTCCATGGTCTGGTCCTTGGTGCCAAGGCGCATGATGCTGTCGGTAAAGAGAGGGATGAGTTCTCGAAGATGTTCAGGCAAGTCAGAAAACGGGTTGAGTGCCCGGAAGTAGGTCAAACCATTCGTTGGAGCCTCGCGCCATTGGATGGACTTGCCATTGACAGTCATATCGCGAACAACTACAGGCGCGAGGGATCGCGGAATATCTTTGACATGCACACTTGGCAAGCAGTCAAGATTTTCTGTGCTGGTCTTATTTTGCTCCGCGAGAAGCTCCTGCTCCTGTTCTTCAAAGTGTTGTCGAGCCTTCGCGTCACTCCCAGTTAGTTGGCCGGCAAGAGACATTTTCTCAGATAGTCGCTGCTGCTCTTCCTTGATAAGGTCCTCGCTGAAATACTTCGACGGCGCCATGGTAAAAGTGAGAGTATTGTCGTTGAGGAAATACTTGTCTAATAGACTCTCAAGGTAGCCGCCCTTTGCAAGCTCCTTCTGGAATGCCGAAATTGTGTCATTCCACGCTAAGAGATCAAAGGGATCCGTACCGTTGAACCATTTCGGCATGAGGCGATTCAGCAAGGAGACCCCAAAATTGGCAGTCTTGTGCTTCAGGGAGAGCTCCAGTTGGTGTAATATGCCATTAATCTTGGTCTTGTCGAACCCGTCATCTCGCGCTTGACGCAAGATCTCTTGCACTCTTCCCTTCAACTTGGGCACATCAGCTTCCTGGACCCCGGTCAGGCCTATTGTGAAGATGCCATGCCTTGCTGAGCTGTCATAACCTGCATTGGGGCTCCAGTCTGCACCCATACCGGTCTCAACCAGACCACGGTATAGTGGTGAGCCGTATCCATCCATCAGCAGGTTTGAGAGCAAAGCAATCGCAAATGATTCAATGACGTTGGTCGTGTCACCGGCGATCCACGATACAGATGTTTTGTACTGGCGATCGAGGTCGACCAAGGGGTCAAGAGGGCCGTGTATGGTTACTTCTTGAGGACCTCTCAATTTGATGGGGTAACGTGCCTCCGTATCAGTCTCGCCTTGTTTGTAAGTCTTCAGCCTCGCGTCCAGTTCTTGCAAATGTTCCGCCAATGGTACATCTCCATATGTAAATAGCTTCGAGTTGCTGGGATGGTAGCACTGAGCATGATACTGTACGAGCTGCTTATACTCCAAGTCGGTAATTTTCATCGGATCACCTCCAGAGTTGTTGATTTGGGGAAAGATGTGACTTTGGAACCTGATGTAGTACAGATATCCGGCATCTGACATCTGTCCCTTCATCTCATTGTAAACCACGCCTTTGAAGACCAACTTTTTGCTTTCTTCAGTCTCTCCCGATGGATTCTCCGGACCAATTCTCCATCCTTCCTGGAGAAAGTCGGACTCTTTTAGCAGCGGGTTCAGCGTCGAGTCCAAGTATACCGACATGAGGTTCTTGAAATCCTGTGCGTTGGTCGTCGCAAACGGATAGAATGTATGGTCTGAGGCAGTGAAGGCGTTCATAAAGTTGGAGAGCGTTCTGGGTAGCATCTTGAAAAAGGGATCCCGAACAGGGAAGTTCTTGCTTCCGCACAACGTGGTATGCTCGAGGATGTGCGGCACGCCAGTGTCATCGGGAGGGTTTGTCTTGAAGCCGATCGAGAAGACATTATTGCTATCATTTCGGGCAATGTGTAAGTAGTCGGCGCCAGTCCTGTCATGTTTGAGGTGGAGGGCCGTCAGTTTCAGCTCGTCAAAGTGTTTCAAACGAAGCAGAGTGAAGCCATGAAGACTGTCGCCGGGCCTCGGGTATTGCGACAGGTCGGATACAGCTTTGCGTGCTGCTTGAGCCACATTTCGAAGCATGTTGCGCAGATGTGGAGAGCAGATGAAAAGGGAAACTCTCGATCGGGCCAAAGATAGCACAAGAGAATAGAAGAGTATACTAGACTCTCCCTCGCCGCATTATTTGGTGTTGAATAGACAATGTACCGTCTGGTGATGGAAGCAGATGCCCGACGCGATGTTTACAGTGAGCAGAAACTTTGAACCCCGGGGCTCGGATTAGTCAGGCAGTCATACTATACAAGGCACAGGCAGTACCTGTGCACTAGGTACATTACTACATACATAGTAGATACCTTATATATGTACATACCCACTTTTGCGACTTGTAGTTGTCCCAACTCTGTGCGGACATAACGCACTAACGCCATTTGATTTGGTCCGGCCGAGTCCTCACTCGGTGAAAACTGCATCACCGCTACCAGTCGACGCCTTCCCAGTTGTCGCCTCCAAAGTGAAGCCTTCCAATTGACGCCTCCCAAGACTGCAATACCGGCGTGAACCACTGCAAGCCTTGTTATCTCGCATTGCTGTAGTGTAAAGCGACTTCCGCCGTCGTTTTTGTGAGTGCCTGCTATTAAGCTGTCCCGAGGTGTCTGCACCGAACTGATGCATGTGGAAAGGAGCATCCCCGTAGACCGTTGCTAACCTGGTTGGCCATCAAGTTGGCCATTCTTCGTCTTCCCATTCAGGTCTTCTACAAATCATAACACCGTCCTTCTAAGTTTGCCGTTCTTTTCACGATTCCGGGTTCCAGGCTGGCCACGAGTCGCCCTTCGGACCTCCATATTTTTACCTCTGTTCCGCCTCTGCCGACGCACTATTCGGTCCTCATGCTGCACACCGCGTGACACAGAGACTTGTATCCCTCGACCTAATATCGACGAGTTCTGTATCGGACGCCATGCCTGCGAGCCAAGTGGATGCAGCGTTGACGAACGGTCATGATGGCCATGTCCACCCTGTCCCTCCTGCGCTGGGAAAGAAGGCGAAAGGAAAAAAGGCGATTGACTCGACGGAGGCCTCCCGGCTGTTGCAGGCTCGTATATCTCAGTTGGAACAGGATGCCGCCGGCGAGAAAGACCAAGAGCTCGAAATTGGTATGTTTGCGCCTTATCAACAGCTTTGGCACCACTGAAGCCACTTTATTCGGACGATTTGCCAGGTCGAACTAGATCTCGAAGCTGACCAGGTTTACGCTCGTCAAATAGAGCGCGAAGTCAAAAGAGCCAACAGAGACCTGATGCAGCAGGTTGCCAAGATGGATGATATGCAAAAAATCGACCATCTTACTAAGCGTTCGAGCGAGCTGCTGGCTGACATGCGGCGTCTGGAAAAGGAGAACCAGAAAAATAAGAAGCGTGGTGATAGCCTCCAGAAGGAACGAGATAGTGGTCGGACGGAGCTGGGAAAGACTGCTGGGCTGAAGGAAAAGCTCGAAAAGTTGTGTCGTGAGCTTCAGCGCGATAACAACAAGATGAAGGTCAGGAAACGGCGTGCTTTCATTTCCATACAAGACGAACGCGAATATAGTGTGCTGACGTGGGACGTTTTGCCGTGTAGAATGAGAACAAGGAGCTGCAGACCTTGCAGAAGCGAAATACGGTTGCTTGGGACGAAAAGTATGCGACTCTGTTATCAAAACTAGAAGGCTATCAGGAGGAAAAGGATACGCCTCGGAAGCAGGTTGTAGACATGGAGATGGAGGAGTTGTAAGTCATCGTTCAGTTGGCCACTAGTTGCACCTACTTGCGCTAACTTGGTTGCTATTGCAGGTTTCGTGTTCGATTCAAGTCATTCATCGAGCAGTATGAACTACGCGAGCTACATTTCCATTCGCTTATGCGCACCAAGGAACTCGAGGTCCAATACCACCAGTCGCGATACGAACGAGAAAGGAAGAACGCTGAAGGCGAATTAACAAAGACACGGCATCTACAGGCGCAAGTGCAAGCGTTTACCAAGACTGAAGACGAACTTCGGAATCAGCTAGATGTCTATGTCGACAAGTTTAAACAGGTGCGCCGCAGACCCTGTTCTCTCTCTCGTCTTTCTCGGTTTCTGTCTATTCTCCTCTTTCTCTTCGCTCTTTTATCTAAATTCTCTTTCAACCCTTTCCCCACTTCCCTTACTATTCGCTGTCTCTTTGACGCAACTACAGTATTAATATCTTTGATGGCGCTACTAGGTCGAGGATACATTAAATAACAGTAACGATTTGTTTTTATCGTTTCGAAAGGAAATGGAGGACATGTCAAAGAAGGGCAAACGTCTGGAAAAGGAAAACGAGGCCCTCAAGAGACAAAAAGAAGCGACTGCGGCCAATATCATTCGCATGGCGGAAGAACGTCAAGGTTGGAAGAAACAGCTGGACGCGGCCGAGAAGAAGGTGGATAAACTTATGAGCATTATCCAGCAGATGCAACGTCAGGGTCGCAAGGGCCCTCCGGAATTAGCCAGCGTCATGGAAAGCACGTTTTTAGATGAGGGCACAGCAGAAGGAAACGACGAGAGCGACTACTCAAACGAAGGCGAGGGAGAAGACGAGGAAGAGCTTAGTGAGTTCGACGACGATACCGAGGAGGAGTCTCAACCTGTAGAGAAACAAACGACTCCCATTACCTACGGGCCCGAACGACCCCCACCACCAACACAGCAGCAACAGCAGCAGGTTACAGGTGCGACGACCAATGGACACTAGGATAACCTATTGGACATGCTTCGCGCAATGGGTGTGTACGATGAACAAGCCGCCGAGTTATCCAAACCTGACCTGGCTAGGTACATATTTGAACAGGTGGACCGCATAAAGGGCAACCCTGAAGCGATGCAGCAGGCCTTGGCTACCGTGCAGTCGCATGTGCCGCTTGACTTATTGCGAGCGCGGGTGTCCGAAGCAGTCCAGAATGACGAAGAGTATGACATGGACAGTTTCTGCAAGAGATTTGTGACCCAGTGGGGGTAGTTCGGTTTGCTTGTCCCTGTGCCACGAGGTGTGGTGTTGTGCCTGAAGCTGCTGGACTGTCTGTAACTATTGTATGTTTAATGTGAGGGATGAAATACTAGCTGGCTTTCTTCCCGGCGTGGCTCCTCCCGGCGCGACGTGTAAAGCGAGTGATTGACTGAATCACGAATACATACACGATCCGGAAACTTGCCAAGTTAACGTTCGTACATAGGTACGTAGGTACCTGTTTGCGGGGCATGTACCTCACACCGGCTTATGTACTCGGAATTGACATGTTCGAGCCTCGATGCTATGTACCCAAACCCGTTATCGATAACAACGAATGTTGACAGCCTGTCAAGTCGGTCCCCCACGCCATGAAAGTTGCCGCGGCCATTGCTTCACCTTGCAATCACGACAAGGATCCAAAGGTCCTGCACTTCTCGAAGCTACCACAACTGCGAGTTTCGTAGTTGAACGCTGTCGACATGGACTTTCTTCAGGTTAGTATACGAGTCTCAGCTGCTTCAATTTCAAAAAGAGCAAAAATAGAAAACGCTCTCGTCAATGTGTTTGACTCCCCGCCTTGCTGACCAAGTACCGAGCAGCGCCTCGCGCGATACCTCGATCGTCCCTTATTTCCCTGGAGGAAGCTCATCCTCGGCTTCTCCATTGGCCAGTACATCTTCGAATCCTTCCTCACTCTACGTCAATACCGCGTCCTCCAAAGCACAAAGCCCCCCGCCGTGCTCGCCAAGGAAATTTCCCAAGAAACATTCGACAAGTCCCAAGCCTACGGCCGCGCCAAAGCTCAGTTCGAGATCATCTCCGGTCTATGGGCGCAGATCCAAAACGTGGCCTTTATCCAATACGATGTGCTTCCTAAGCTGTGGTCCCTGACGGGAGACTTGCTGTTGCGATGGGCTCCAGCCCGATTCAGCGGCGAGATCTCGCACTCCATTGTGTTTGTCCTGAGCTTTATCGTCATCCAGCAGGTTCTGTCGATGCCTACCCGCGTGTACAACACGTTTGTTCTGGAAGAGAAATTCGGCTTCAATAAGCAGACGCCTGCGTTGTTTGTCACGGACATGGTCAAGACGAATTTGCTGACGTTTGCGCTGGTACCCCCCATCTTGGCTGCTTTTCTGAAAATTATCCAAAAGACGGGAAATCAGTTCGTCTTTTACCTATGGGTGTTTGCTGCGGGGCTGCAGCTCTTCACGACGACTGCGTATCCCATCTTCATTCAGCCCTTGTTTAATAAGCTTTCGCCTCTTGAGGAGGGCGAACTCAAGACCAAGGTCAATGAACTGGCTGCTGCGCATAAATTCCCGCTGCAGGACCTCTTTGTGATTGATGGATCTAAGCGCAGTGCCCACTCGAACGCCTATTTCTATGGTCTGCCGTGGAAGAAGCACATTGTCATCTACGACACTCTTATCGAGAAAACGGACACGGATGAAATCATTGCCATCTTGGCGCACGAGCTTGGACACTGGAAGTTAGGCCACACTACTCGACTTTTTGGCATCGGTCAGGTAAATACTGCTCTTTATCTCTCTCTCTCTCTTCCACCTCTCTCCCTCTCCTTTTTTCTCTATTTCTGAAAGCTAGGCGCTTTCTACTCCCCGAAGACCATCCAGGCTAACCCGTAAATAAGGCTCACCTCCTCTACGTCTTCTCACTCTTCTCCGTCTTCCTCAACAACAAGTCCCTCTACAACGCCTTCGGATTTTATACGCAATACCCCATCATCATTGGCTTCATTCTCTTTTCAGATGCCCTCTCCCCCATGGACACCGTCATCAAGCTCCTTCTCAACATCCTCTCTCGCAAATTCGAGTTCGAGGCCGACGACTTCGCCAAGAGCCTCGGCTTCCGCTCCGAGCTCGCCAGCTCGCTCATCAAGCTCCATGCGCAGAACCTGAGCACCATGGACGCGGACTGGATGTACGCCAGCTACCACTTCTCGCACCCGCATCTGTCGGAGCGTCTCAAGGCGCTGGACTGGAAACCCAAGGAGGCCTTGACGAGTGAGAAGGATGCCGATAAGAGCAAGGACGAGGATGGCGTGGCTACCGCTACGGCTACTGGTCGCGATGAGCTGTGAGGGGTTAAGGGGGACGACATACGGAAACAATGGAGGCGGGTTCGGAAATGAGGACTCAGATTCTGGTGTTCATTTCCTTTTATGAAAATGCCTTCGGGTTCAGCGCTGCTTTCTTGAATGAGCTGATTGAGAAGAGACAAGGTCAGCCAGCCAGCGGACTGATACAATGCAGAGGATCAACAGGTGGTTCCTTCGTACAATGCAAAAAAGTCGAAACAGAAAACTCAGCCAAGTCAAGACATAAGAATATAGTCAATCACCAAACAACAAACCACGGGTGTGAATCTAGTGTGCAAATTGAAATAGGAAGCTGGTTGACAGCCTCATCTATGTTTATTCTATGCTGTCTAAACAATGCGACTCTGCCCTGAAGTGTTCCCCCGCAAAGCAGCTCATCTTTCAAGTAATCTATAGAGTACCACATCTTCCCTTCTAGACGGTCAATCTTCATCATCCTCATCATCTGAGTCAAAGCTCCCTTCTGATTCTGCTTCATCCTCTTCGTCTTCGTCTTCATCATCCTCGTCCTCGTCCTCGTCCTCGTCCTCCTCATCGCCCTTCAGGCCATAATCATCGTGGAAATAGCTCAGCTCCCGTGTCTGGACTTTGTAGCCCATGTCCTTGAAGGCGGTTTCCATGTTCTGCACCATAATTAGCATTCATTGGGTCTTCAGGTGATGGGGGGGGGGGGGGGGGGGGGGGGGGGGGGGGGGGGGGGGGGGGGGGGGGGGGGGGGGGGGGGGGGGGGGGGGGGGGGGGGGGGGGGGGGGGGGGGGGG
>SRQH01000783.1:0-11022 GCA_018360345.1 Claviceps sp. LM84 group G4
GGGGGGGGGGGGGGGGATTGAGAAGATGCTATGTACAGTTGGTGGTTACGTAGGTAGGCTACCTAGCCGCAGAATTCTCGTCTACTCTACTCCGTATGTACTCCGTACCTACAGATTCATAGATCCCAGTCCAGTCTTGGGCGATAATATAACATCTCACATTCGACGTGCAAGACATAAGATAAGGGTCCCTTGCGGTGCCGGCAGGTAGGTATCTATGTACTCCGTTCAACGTAGCAATAGGTTCAGTATCTTATACGCCGGGTCTAGACTGGGATGCATTGCTCCGCCATTTGGATTGATGCTGCGCCATGGACTTCAACGAGTTGGTGATTCTCGGGCGGTGTCGTTCCAGTTCGAGCCAAGGTCGCAGGCAGATGATGATCACTCTGGCGAGCTGTTCAAGAAGGTAATGAAGCAATCGACCCTCCTCCCTCTGTGGACTCGACAGTAGCTTTCGGTCTGTTTGAGTACTCTGTGTGAAGTGGATGAACTCGGTCTTTGAATGAGTTGTGTATACATACCTACATACTGCGTATGTTGCATGTAGATACAAGCTGAAAGTCGGGCGTGGGTCGACAAGCATCGCGAGCCCGCGGCCTTGAGTTGCAGCGCGTGAGCGGGCCGTGATTTTTTGAGAGACCCATGGGCCATGGGTCATGGCCCATGTGACTCTGAGCCTCGTCAAGCAGGTTCCAGAAACCACACACAGCATGCATGGAATACAACGTCGACGGCTTTGCAGGTACATATCGCTGGCAGGGGTTTTTGGTTGAAACAATACGAGATGAGATGGCCTGCCCGCCTGCGCGATCGACTTTGTAGCGGACCCCGCTGCGGAAGGCAGGGACCTCAGCAAATCGCATTCTGGGCCCGTGAGACTCTCGCTATGAGTCCTAGCTCCGGCTCCCGTGGTGAACTCCCAAGACCTCGCAAGATGCCATGCATGATGCACCGACCGACGTCTGCGAAAACAATCTACAGAGAGCAGTGACTTGCCCAAGCTGTCGAAAATCGGAGCTCGGTCTGCTTCAGCCTTCGCCGCTCCCTCCGCACTCATCCACCAATACGTAGGTAGCCCTTGCCCAGAGGTGGGTTGTTCAAGTTGTCAGAGACATACGGAGTAGAAAAGTCGAGCAGAACAAGATGATTACTTGATAGATGTTTCGACCCAGGTGTGCACTAATTCGGCATGCGTTCGACCCATCAAGTGCTCAGGATATCAGAAGCGGAAAGCCTTGCACCACGTGCACCGCATCATGTGCATCATCATGAGGACTTGGTCATGCTCCGCACTGCACCGAGCTCACGGTCATCCGTATGCGTGATCGCAGATTGTGCGTTGCAATAAATCGTGACGAAGGCCAGCACCTAGGCGCCATGACGATACGGAAGCAAGGATATGCTGGCCTTGAAAGAAATGGCCGCAAGTTGCAACTACATATCAGGCTCGATCCAAAAGATGTGAGTGCATACGACAGAATTGCGTCAGGCATCGAACCCCATGCTTCGGAAAGATACATATGTACTCCGTATGTATGTATGTACATACCGGTATCTTGATGCAGGTGGGTTTTATGCAGGTCGCAGGGCTGGTTCGTCAGGTTCCATGTTGGTCGTCCCAAAAGGGAAGTTTCGCATTCGGGACCAGACACTGCTTGCTTGCTTGCTTGTTCCATCTCGTGCTGCTACATATACCTACCTACCCGTGTTGCTTGCGGCCGCGTGGTAGAATCCATCCTAGATAGGTATCCATGGACAAGATAGCATCAAATACCATGCGCCAACGTTCTTAAAAAAAAATTGGGCGTTGACTTCGCTGGGCGAGTTGTTATCGTAATATTAATCGATATCTACAAAGTACATAGATCATCTGGAATTCAATCGGGAACCATGGTCACTGGGAAGTCGGCCGTCGTAACACCCCCTGGCCGTGGCAGCAAGTTGATGCGACGCACACATACACACCCACACCTGAACAGTCTGCGAAATGCATGCACCAATGCAGCCGTCAAGCCGCAAACTGGGTACCACTCGCTCCGGTGTGGTGGGTGTGTGGGCTTCTATATTGACTCATTGACAATGTGTTTCGTTACGCGTCGCAACTGCGAGGTATGTATACACATCTGAAGACGCTGAACGGGGTGCCACATTCGCGACGCAGCAGCTATGTATGTATGTAGGTAGCCCGATGTCGACGTCCATGACCGCAAAAACCCCGCTGCGAATAAATGTCGATGTATGTACACACAGTCTCGTTTCATCGGTGTCTTTGACAAGGATGGGGCCCCTAACTGGACAAGGCCCCAAAGAACCCAAAGAAGACCTGGAGGATGGCTCTGCTGCCTTTTAGGGTTGATTCGCCCATCCAGCCTGGGCTGAATTAGTACTGATTAGTTCGACTTGGTCTTTGGTGGATTAAATGGGTCCCAGACTCCCAGGTCCCAGCTGAAGTTTCGGTTGCCGCAGGAAGAAGAGAGGGCTGGGGGGGAGGAAGAGGAAAAGAGACGGAGGTGGATGCAGATGAGGACGAGAAATAGTTTCTGGAGAGAAGCGAGGTAGGAATTCGTGAAGCTCAGTCTCAGTCAGACGCGCCTGGAGAGAAACCGGAAAGTGTGCGGCGAGAGCTCCTTCCGTTTGCAAGACATCAGCGAACTCTAACCGTGCTTGCTGGCCAAGGAAGCACTCCGGCAAGGAGCTCCCACCAAGAAAACCTCAATTCCTACGGAGTACTGCCCGGGCCCTCGTCATCGTCATCACCAAACGAAACATATATTCTTTGGCAAACCCACCGCGTTGTATGCTCTACTGGTCTCCTGCACTCGCTCTACTCTGCCAACCAGAAGAACCAACAGTCTGTCACCTCCTACGTTTGACCTTTGTTCAACATTGAATCTGCCTGAAACGAGCTTACACGAACCAGAAAATTTAGAAATTATTACAATAATACAAACCTCCGACCGGCATAGCAGCGGCTCTTGTTCCGGAGCTCTCTCGATATTTCCATCACAGACTACAAGTCATCGAGGCAGAACAAAGTAGCTGTCGGCCTCGTTGTCTGCGCGCCGTGGCAGACTTTCCAGGACACGCACTGCTCGTATAGATCGCGAATTCAACCAGTTATCGTTCTCCAACTAGAGGAAGACCCTCTGTCAGACTCTTCAGACGAACGAGACACTGCAACACTTTCCTGGCTGGTCATATCTCCCATCTTGAGGCATTGGGAGGGGAGTGTCAAGTGATCATCTTGACTCTCCTGGCTTGCAATACGGCTTGGGGCAATCGTTGAATAAGAGGTAAGTATCTGATAGCAAACTTCCATGCTACATCATAGCATAAAGTTACAGAGTGTTTTTCTATACATGTGCTGACCTCGCGCCTGAAGAAACTCGATAGATCCTTACGGGTTGCCCCCTCCCCATAATCCATTTCACTGCCTCCCTTTTCTACAGGGCCAATTTCGTGTCGCTCGCTATCGTCATGTCTAACTCGTGTATGCACTCGTTCAGCCTCATCAAATCCGATAGCACGCTCGTGCAATGGATCTGCAAGCACTGCATTTCGGGGCCACACTGGATGATATTTGAGTGTGTGTATTGCAAGCTGCATGTTTGTCGCGCATGCACCCACGGCGCATAGATTTATGGCAAATTCAGCGTGTTTGGAGGTGTTAGTTGTATTCTTTTTTGGATGCTTCTCGAGATTTGTACTTCAGAGTCGCGTGTTGTCGCGCATTCGCTCAAGCATAGATCTGTCACCTTGTTGGCTTTTCTTCTTTCACATTTTGGTTTGACACACATGTCAGCTCGGGCATCTATACAATGTGCTGCAACGCTGAACACTACTAGAGCGATACGAACGAATATACCTTGGAACAGGGGCCAGGGCCATGGGTGGTGCGCGGTCGTGACAAATCGTATCTTTTCGCATCGAAAGTCAGTGTTTGTGTTGTCTTTCGTCTGCAGACAGAGTCATGAAATACAGTACCTGTTGCCAAGCAGCCCCGCGCCTAGTCGCACGAAGGACACGTTGAGTGCTACTATGATTCGTTCTCCCCAGCCTGCCTTCTTCAAGATCGAGTTACGCCGATAGAAGAAATGATTACGAACGCCGAAATACACCAAGAGGTCGTTTCAAAATGTTTGACCCAGCGGCAAACACCACACTCCTTAGGACTAATTGAGTAATCTTCAAAACCTCATGGGATCACCAGATAGCACAAGGTTTGTCAATATATCCCGTGTAACCAGCTGGTGGCACACAACTGAAGTATAGAAGATTCCAGAACCCACAACGACTTCTCAACACCCGAGACATACTTACTGCCGTCACCGCTAAGAAAGAAAACAAGACAAAGGCAACTCCGATCATCTCCTCCGGGCAGTTTGTGGTGGAACAGCACTAAAGCTTACCATTCTCCGAAATAGAGAGAGTGACACGTATTAGTTGTCGCCCAAGCGTTCCAGCGCAACTGCAAGGGGTACTATGTTTCCGCGGTACGTTGGCAAGGCTGACGATGAAGGCGTCTGCGAGCACATCTGAACAAGCGAGATTGTAAAAGGAGAGCTTTCAATGCGGGCCAAATTCCACCAAGAGGAAAACAAACCAGTGTATGTTTGGGGCGCGGTTGGACAGAAACATGGGGGCGCTCTGTTTTCCCTTGCCCCCATATCGAAATCCCGGCTTGATCTCATTTGATTTGAAACATAGCCACGTGTTGTTTGACCTAGGTGGCATCCGAGAAATATGTCAGTTTACTTCTTTCTTCGGTGCCCCGAGCTGGTACCCAATCGTTGTTCTGCGACGGCTCACCTAGTTAGTATGAATCTAATGCAGCTTGCGAATTGGTGGCCCATCCAAGAAACAATCCTCCTACTTGCGCCATGAGGATGATATGATGGTCACTCAATATCTTTCAGAGGAGAAGCGACCTCAAGAACAAGCTTGTCTTGCAATGCAGGGGGATCCAAAGCACAGAAGTAGCTAGCCGGCCGCGCCATCCTTTTCGTGCAACAATCCGCTCACGTTGATCTATGGCTTGTTCACGGCATTGCTATGTAGCATGCATCTACACTGCAGTCAACATATTTCCGAGATAGGATGGTGGAGGATAGCCAGCCTCACCGAGATCATGAAGCGATTCTATCTCGGGGAATTGATGGGGTCACCGATGCCAACTAATGCCCCTATGTAGCTAAATCGTTGGGGTTGGACGGCTACCTGCAGGACTTGGAACCGAAGTGGTTGCGACTGACGTGTGTGTTGGTGACAGCACATGCTCTGACGGAACATGGATCTGTGCAGAACATTGTTAATGCCTCGAAACCGAGTTGGGATGGTGTTGGATGGTGCTTACGCTGTGATTTTTTTGATGCTCTGATCAGGACTTCATGTTACTCCGTAGACTCCGTAGACTCCGTAGAAGCGAATTAGAAGCCCAGTTATCGGGTAACTGCGTGGGGTGCGCCTTCCTGCAGACGCCATGGCGGGGCGTAGGGGGCTGATGCTGAGCCTGATCTGATGCACAAAAAGAGTTATGTACCCTGCGATATATGCTCAGACTCTGAAGACTATAACGAGTAATAAATACGCAGATACAGTAACGTTACGTGGACATGAAGGATCAAGGGCATCTGGCTCACTTCCTGTAAAGAGTTGAGTGAGAACAAAACCACCGGGCTCCGTGGAATTGATTACATATTGAGCATGACACGGCACCGGCGCACGCGGCACAATCCAACAAATGCCCAAGTTTCGACATTTTCGACATTTTCGGATCCGACAAAAACAAAGCGCAACATTATACATACGACTTCTCCTTTGGGCGAGCCCTTCGTTCCAATTGGCCAATGAACCATACCTAGCCAATACATACTAATAAGTTAATTCCAGAACATTGGCGTCAAATTTCGACAGAAGCGGAAGCCACGTCGTCGTCGTGTCTGATTAGATCAGATAATGCGGCGACGTGCTCCAGGAGTTGAACCCTTTCTGCTTGAGGCGAAGATGAGTTCACATACCACGTACTTCTAATTATTTCAATTAGGAAAGGGCAAAGCTAATCCTGACGTGATGGTCATGAAGGCCACATTAGGACGTAACTAGGCCATGCAGTGGGTGTTTTGAACACTCCAGACTTCAGAGTCCATGACTCCATACCGAGCACGGAAGACCTGTCTAAGATACTATATTCGCGCTCTTCCTTAGACACCATGCATGCATGCAGCAATAATATGACCCAGGTTATAAACAAGGTTCAGTTACCGGACGTTTATGCCTGGGTTGCCTAGTACATATGTACATACATAGCTAGCTCTGACAACAACGTTCAGCACGCATGCAGTTTGAAACCTGAACTTGCGATTTGGTAAGACTCCGTTTCTGATGCAAAGGATCTGTTTCAGAAATTACACTACGCTTGTATGTATGTATGTAGTATATAAGTATTGTTGTACATATGTAATGTACTCATGGTGTCTGAGGCAGAGACACAAGCCGTCGAGGTTTCAAGAAAAGCGACCTAGCGTCTAGTCAAGACATCTCAGACGCGCGAATTCAATGTTCAGAAACCGAGGCAGCCGAGAGGCGCAGAAGGCAACAGAGACAGAGACAAAAGAGAGGGAGCTACGGACAGTGAATCAGGCTTCCACATGGGCCTTTGTTCTCTCTCTTGGCACTGGCTGATATGCCGGGACGTCCTATAATTGTGTCCCTTGGGTCCGGGGTCAAGTAGGTACACATCTCACCAAGCGCCGCGTGGTCGGCGGCAGTGGCACGTCGTACGACGTTATCGCCGGGCCGTGTGGTGCCGGCATGGCACACGGAGCGCGCGGATTTGCATGGCCATGTAGGTATGTACATATGTATGTACACATACCTACGCTCGGCCCTATGTACATACATACTGACAACAGCGGGCGATGTTGGCGATCAAACGGTTGAGCCGCGCGGATCAAAGGCTGATCTGCGATGGCTGACTGCGATGGCATGCCGCAACGGACCAAGACGCCGTACGGGAGGCGGTGAGTGGTCAGTGGTCAGTGGTCACTGACCTTTGAGCGTGACAGCATCGTGACGACATGATCACAAATTTGCGCGCCGTCCGTTGCGCTAAGACTCGTGTCTGTCCGTCGTGGATTGCCGATTCCATTTTCGAGTATCACTTTGGCGCCATCAAACGCTGCGATCTCATCCACACACGAGACGCCGACGAATCAGGGCTGCGCTAAAAGCTGCAGGCATGGTGCATTTTGACGTGCATGAAGCACAAGCAGAAGCAGGAAGCCGGATCCGAAGGGCAAAAACGAAGCATGCATACATACCTACCTATGTACGTTCACAGACTCGCAGAGGATGTGTGGTGTATGTAGAGTCAGACACATCGTACAATATGTACATACACATACAACAACAAAGGCGGCAATCGCCAGCAGCTTTCTCCGAGTCTCCGACCCTCAATCCCACAAATTCTCACCATCAGAGGATTGTCGGTCACGGCGGGAGACCAGGGGATACATAGCGGGGGGGAATCCAAAGTTCCAAACTCAAAGGGAAAAGAGGAAAAAAAAAAAAAAGAAACCCGCGAGACCGAAACAGAGTAGGACTGGGGTCCGGCGGCTATGCAGCCGATGGGCGGTTCCATAAATGTACATATACATATGGGCGTTCACTGGCCCTGCCTCCCGAAAAAAAAAATTAAACAAAAAAAGCCGGCCTTTCCTTTTATGCCTTTTGTCTTTGTCGCACCCTCTTCTTTATTTCTACATCTTCTCATCTCTTATTTGCCTCGTTGTGTTCTCTTGAGTTCTTACTTTCCTCTTCGAAATTCATAGTTTTCCCTCCTTACTGCAACACCGAGCCCGAGAACGAGACAGCCATCTGGTGTGGCTTTCACCTCCCGCGACGCAAACGACTTGGCTTTTTCTGCACGGCCTCGCCAAGGACCAAACCAGAGACTTGTCTAGCGCGGTGACGAGTTGATATCTTTGACATGGAGCGCGGGTGCGTGAGGGAGCTTGACCTGCGAAAGTGTGGCCCTGGCTCGGTAGCCGAGAGGGTTGGATTTAACCCTGGACTACGAAGCAGTGCTGGTATGTTCTCAACGTCATGTCTCGTGACTTTTCGGCTGGTTCCTGGTCGCCTTATCTGCTCTTATTTCCTGGCCTCAGTGCGGGGACTCTGCACTAGATACACTGTACATAGACCGTTGCCTGGTCTAGTCACCGTCTGACTGACTCTGAGCTTTCGGTTGGATGCATCATCACGGGTCAAATCGAGCAGCATGTGTAAAACTTGTTAGACAAGTTACTGTCAACAATTTGTCTCTGCGCCCTCTGCTCAGTTCGTGCCGGCGGCCAGTGAAAATGACCACACATTTTACCCATGTCCATGCTGTGATGTCCAAGATGAACGACTCGGATCGCTAACTGGGACGTCGTGCCTAAAGCCTTCTTCACATGCCTACGAGCGAATCTCGTCTTATCGCCATCCGTCCTCTCCTCCAACTTCAACACGCCCTACCTGGACCCATATTCAGCTCAATCGCCTCGCCCGCCGCCCTCTCCGTGCTCGACCACCATCCCTCCCTCGCTGGTTCCCCTCGACGACATCCCGCCACTCTCGCTCGATGCTCTCACAACACCCCAAGACCGAGCTGAGGGCCTTCAACTCGTAGCCGACTCAGTTTGCGAGATGGAGCCCCGCGCCACAAAGGCCGTCATTCTGCACCCGTTGAGCCTCGCCGCCTTGGCATTTTCCTGGACAACCATATATCGCTTCGTGTATATGCGCGACATGCGCGAGGGAAACGCCAGCCGCGCCCTCATGCTCGCAAGCGGCCTCACCATGCTCTACCTAGCCGCCATTCGTTTCCTCTCTTCCCGATACTCCACTCTGGCTGATCAAATGAACCAAGACTGGCTCGGAGCCGACACCCGCGCCGGCGGACACGATGAAATTATCCTCGGCGCAAGATCCGGCTCCCTCCTCGTCGGCACGCTCATCATGCGCCTCGAGTCTAACAAGCGCTCACGCTCATCCACCTCCTCGCCGAGCAAACGTAAGAACCGCAGCCGCAGTGCCAGCCTCAAGGGCGGCAAGGGCATCATCCGCGCCTGGGCTATCGCTCCCTCTCACCGAGGACAGGGCATAGGAAAAGAGCTGCTCAATGCTGCGGTGCGGTACACAAAGGACAAATGTGGCAAGGACGCTCAGGTTGGTTTCGCGCAGGAGCATGCCCACAGCGTCATGGTCCTACCGGGTGTATTCAATGCGACGTTTCGGCGGAATGAGGCCCGCGCGGCGAGGGCTTTGCAGGGATCGGTGGAAGGGTGGGATGTTTGCAAGAGGAAGCGGTGAGAGCGGTGATAGCGGTGACTTGGAAGTTTCCAGTCTGGTACTACAACTTTCGCAAAAGAAGGGATCATACATAATGCATATAGAGGGGCTCATGTTGAACGGGACAGGAAGCGATGGCCTGTAATTTTGGAAAATCTGCGGTGTGGGCAAGGTTTGGGGGATGTTCTGGGACAGAGTAGAGGAGAACTCACTCTTTCTGCTACATTCTGTTAGATACCCGGCTCTGTGAGCCACGTTTCCTTCGTTGATTGCGAGACGGCAACGATGATGACGATGAAGATGATGACGAAGACGACAAAGATGATAGATGGATGTAATTAGGTGCATTCGGAGTACGCCCAAGTCTGCAAGTAGGTATGCTTTCTCTGCATATATATATATATATATATATATATATATATATATATATGTATATACATGTTAATTTGATATGGACACACTCTCCACCAATCTGTGGCTACCTCTCATCGACCCATGCGATGTAATCAGATAGGTAAGTAGGTAGGTACCTAGGTAAAGGCGCCAACCCACTCTACATACCTCTTACAAACCCCCATTGCAGCCTCAGTCGTATATCCGAGCCAGCCCTTGGCCTCCCAGCAATTCAACACCCCGCACGAGGTGCACATGATCAACTTCCCATCGTAGCGTACTAGTACATATCTTGTCCACTAGATGACAGGTAGTACGAGTACCCAGTTGCCCATTTCCTCAAAGCCCTTATGCGCTACATACAAACGAAGCAACACCGAACAACGAAAAAAAAGGTTCAAAAAAAAAAGGACTCCGAGACTTAGAGACAAGCCAAGCTACGCAGCTCGCTGTGATGTATATCCGCTTTCGACAAGATGAATCAAAATGTGTGGAGCCTTCGTAGGCGAAATCTCCTTCTTCTGCTTCTGTTTCTGCTTCTCCATGTTCTTTCCAGAAATTCAAGAAAAAAGGGCGAGTTTTCTATTTTCGTTGGTCGTATTCGAAGCCGTAAATGGGCTTTCCGAATCTCCGGAGTGCACATACCACCTATTTGAAGACCATGTTAGGGGCACGTGCCGCAAATAGAAACCTGATGTGGGCTCGGGAGAAGGGATGAGGGAGGAGAAGAGAAGGAAATGGCATCAAACATACGTCCTGGACGGTCACGGTCTTGGCCTGCCGGTACTCGACATACATGACGCACAGTCGAAGAATCTAGAACCCCATCATGTCAGATCAGCACTTCAGAAACCCATTTCCATGGGCACAAGTCCGAGGATTTTGTAAGACTCACCGCCTCTAGACGCTCCTTCAGTGCTGTGCGTGTCTCGGGGTAGATGTTCGCGCTGATGCGCTTCACGCCGCCCCTTCTAGCGAGCCTCCTACAACACAACCCTCTATTAGAAAGGAACTCCTCGTCATGTTTATTTCATATTCATGTCCCGTTTTCGTATTTTCATTCTTGTGATATATCCACCCGTCTTGTTTTCTCCAACGTACCGAATCGCCGGCTTGGCTACGACAATTGTTAGCGACAGAAGCTCCCCACAGAAGATAGATAGAGCTGTAGCAGAAGAAAAGAACATACTAATGCCTTGTATAGTATCCCGCAAGATTTTTCGACTGCAAAAAACGGGAACGCAGACCGTTAGCACAACGTTTTTTTTTAGAGCGGGGGGGGGGGGGGCAAAA
>SRQH01000784.1:0-11013 GCA_018360345.1 Claviceps sp. LM84 group G4
CCCCCCCCCCCCCCCCCCCCCCCCCCCCCCCCCACGCCTTACTATCGTTTGTCATAAGGGAAGTGGCTTGAACAAGTACAGACTCTTTTCATCTTTTGTGTACTCCGTATGTACATAAAATAAGATCTCATCCCTTTCGAAAACATATGGCTATCCGCTGCCGCTGCCGCTGCCGCTGCCGCCAACTTCCCACCATGCAGTAAGCTATATGGCATCATGCAACTGCTTGCTCTCTCAACATAGTTAAAAGCACCCCTACCCAAATCAATATAGACCGTCTTCAAACATTTCATTCATTACTGTAAATAGATCTAAGGCTACCAAACTCAAACCCAAAGGAATTCCCCGGTTACAGCCCTCGCTTCCAAAATGCCCCAAATGCTACAGTATCTACCCGTTGAAAAACGTACGCCCGTCGAAAGCAGACTTCCAGTCCAAGCCAGTCCAAACCAGTCAAGCCGGCAGCCATTTCCCGACTTGTGCCACTCAATAAGAGCTCAAGCTCCTCCATACTGTCGACCACCACCGCGACAGCAAATCTTCGTTGGCCAAACATGAACCATCACGAGTAACCAGCTACATATCCCTTCATGAGCATCTCTCACGAAAGCACCCACTCACTCCCCCTCTTCAAAAACTTATCCAGCAACAACCCCAGATCGGCCAACACAAATCTACAAACGTAGAATCCGAAGAACTCCGCAGCATGCCGCGTGCACAGCTCCAGTCCAACCTGTGTCTTATCCGCATGTTTCAGACCAGGATCATCAACCTGTCTCGCTATAACATCTAGTAATTTCATCATCTCGTCAGCATGTAGTCCTCGCCCAATAATTACCCTTTCTTTTTCCCTGATCCTGTTTCGTGTATTTAAATCAGGAAAAATAAAGCTCACCTATTGCTTGAGCCGCGTCAAACAAGCGCGCAAGCGCATGCATATAACTCGCATTCGGTCCCACAAACTGTACCTGCGCAACCTCCCGCTTAGGCGGACGACTCGTAGGCTGCGGCGTCATCGGCAACGTCGGCATAGTAACCGCTTCCTTGTTGGCACCTTCAGAAAGATTCGATCGGCTAGTATAGGCTCCCCCTAGTCCCATGTTCGAGTTCTTCGAACGCAGTCGTCTCCAAGAGAAAGATGATGACTTTCCAGACACACTGGCAGTACGCGGGACGACGGGCGCTCCATCACCCTCGACCACGTTGGAGGCTTCCTTGAAGAGCACTCCTGAGCCTTGTACCCCGACATCATGGCCAAGTTTGCGAGAAAGCACAGTCTGAACCTGTTCCAGAATGCCTTCGAGAGCTTGCATCTCATCTAGCATTGCGTCAGCATCGCATGTGTCAACCTTGGCCACTCTGAGCAGCGCTGACGTGAGCAACTCGCAATTTGCAATCTTTTCCTCCACGTTCTTGAGCTTAACAGCCTTGACTTTCCAGACGTCGCGAGGCACAAACAACTTTGTGCTCAAGTATCCGCCGCGGGGGTGTGCCAGCGTTTGGTACAGGCAACGCATCAGCCAGAACGGCCGCAACATGACGTCATTGGGGCAAGGCTCAAGGGCCACGGGAGGGTCCAAGGCCATTGGGTTCGGGGAGCCTGGAGTGGCGGACATGTGGATGGTATCCTCGAACAGATTGAAGCCTGCCGACGACGTGGAATCTATCTGATCACGGAGAGCGAACGATAATGGAGTGGGCAGCGCAGGTAGGGCTGGTATTCTAGTGCTTGTGAGATGGAGGTGAAGGCTCGATGGCGTTCCAGGCGACATATCGGAGGCATCGTCCAGATTGGACAAGGACATGTTTCGGCTCTTGAGACTTCGCAAGCTCGAAGAGGAAAAATTCTTTCGGAGCCTGCTAATCGTGGGAGAACCCGAATGGCCTGTATGACCATCCTCTGCGTCAATCTGACCCCGACGGCTTGGGGGTGATCCTATGATTGTAGGCTCTTGCCCAGAAAATTCCGTCGTTGGTGGTGTGAGCTTCCTCGACGAGCGGCTCGTCTGTGGCCGTTCCCCAATCGCGGTCTCAATCGCTGAACTAAGCTCGGATATCATCTCGGTTTGCGTCGGCTCTCCGTGGCTGGTGGCCGGAGGCTGCCGGAGCTGAGTTGTCTGAATCTTGAGCTGCTTCGGGTTTTGGCCAGATAAGCGCCGACTTCTTACGCTCTGACCGGGCGACGCGGCTCGACTTGGGGGAAGCTCAGGCAGCGATTCTTGCGGAGGTGGTGCGGATGGCTGCCAGCCCTTGGTGACTGTATAGGACTGGTTTTGACTCGCAGCCCGTGATCTGGTGCCGTCAGAAAGTCCTTGCTCGCTCACAGTAACCCCAGCTTCTTCAGCCTCTTGATTGCGAGATAAAGGACGTCGTAAGATGCTTATCTTTCGGACTTTTTTAGATAAAAAGTCGTCGATATTATATTCGCGTGTCATTTCTTCCAAAATGTGCTCTTCTTCATCTGATGAGAGACTATCGTCATAGAAGCCATCAGATTTCGGGTAGTTTTGTTGTTGAGTCTCTGGCCGCTCATGTTCATCGGGGTATGCTTCGCGCTCCGTCTGCCTTACACGCTCACGAGCTTCCTCAACCTTTCGAAGTGCCTTGGCCACAATGTCTTCGGTGCGCTCAATGATGTCGTAATCTTGAGGGTTCATGGGTTCAAATCCTTCATCATATGCGGCCTCAATGGCCGCGTCTAGTGCGGTATCAAACTCTACCTCAGTATCGTCGCCATCCCGTTTTTCAAAGCGCTCACTCCGCGGGCGAGATGAATCTCGAGAATTGACCGACGTGCTAGAAGAATCTCCTGATTCGTGTATGGGATCCAGCCATGAATTTTGGCTACCGTCTCTGAAGTGACCTGTACCATCCCGCGAGCCACTCCATGACCCTGAGTGATACTGATCGGTCCCCGAACTGCGCTCACCAGAATCGCAGCGGTCGTCGTGCGGGTCCTTTGGCGACGACGGCCGCCGTTTTGTCAACGTCAGAGGTTGTGAGGTGCGGTTACTCTCGCCCCCATACTCCTCTGTTTGCCGGAGTCTAGAGCTCGATCGAGAAAAGGCAGATTGGAGAGTTGGCTGTTCGACATTGGGCCGTGTAGCTCGTGATGTATCCAAGGAACCATCACTGAAATGCCTCGAGTCCTGCCGTGGGCGCTGCTGCTGTGAGGCCGCTTCCTCTCTGACTACACTCAGAGCAGTAATCTCTCGTTCTACGTCTACGATGCTGGCGTGAAGCATTTCGTCTTCGTACTCATTGGCACTTCCTGGGGGAGCGGGAAGCTGCTTATGGTCCATGGTCTGCCAGGGCAGAATTTGATCCAGTTCCTCAATTCGCGCATCGTACGTCCGTCGCTGAGAGACAAAAGCCGTCATGTGTAAGTGACGGGTCTCACGAACAACTCGTGTGTGGGATTCATCAAGCAGCAGGTGCACTTACAATGGCTTCCAACTTTTTTCTGTCTTCATCCGCCGTTGTCTTGACAAGGACGTGCTTTAAAAGATCACAGGCCTCGACATATGACCTTCTCGCACCCTCATAATTATGGGCATTGTCTAGTTGGACCGCGGTATTGGCCTTTTGCAGCGCCCGGGACAGCATTGCTTTTTGTGAAGGGGGCTTTGTACTGCGGCTCTTGATGGCCAAGTCCGTGCTGTCCCTTCCGCTCCGGCTGCGCGAATGACCTTGCAGTGGAGCGTACGACGGATCCCTTGCATTCTCGTAGGACATTTTGGACAAAAGCTCTCCGGAAGAAGCTGATGTGCTCTGGCTGGGAGACGGTTCCAGGATTTCGACGTCACTCTCTTCGCCACCATGCAAAACTATGAGGCTTGAGGGACGGAGACGTCCAATACTGTCGCTCACAGAGCCTAGGCGATCAGTTGGGGACAGCCTTGGGAGCGGGTCGACGTCGTCGGGAGGCGTGTCGGGATGAGTATCGGACCGGGGAGGAAAGTCGACGTTGAGGGACGACGGGGTCTCGCCAGGAGAGTAGGCCGGAGTGAGAGTCAGGGTCGTTGTCGTCGCTGCTGCCGCTACGGCCAGCGGCAGCGGCATCAACGATGAAGTACGAGGCAGACGCGCAGAAGCAGCGGCCGGCGAAGCTGACTTCTGGAGCCGAGGTGAGGCTGTATCGGGAGAAGGGCGACAGACGGAAGGATCCAGTGTTGATGGAGAGTTCAATGGATGGGAAAGAGCAATGTCGGCGCCGGAAGAAAGGTCGTCAGAGTGTAGAGTACCGTCCGAGGTATGATTTGCGCGCATCCTCTGCTCCTCACCAACATAATCGACCATTAGTCAACCAGAAAGGGGGTTCTGCCAGTATGCCCAAACTATCTATGTAACCACGGACTCGGGATCTCACTCTTGTCCCACGTTGAACCAGGCTTCGTCAAAGAGGGGCAGTATATTGCGCCAGGCGGCATCAGAGCAAAACCATGTCGTCGACTTTCATGTGTTGTGGTCAGAGTGATGGACACACGCGAAAGGGACGCTGGAAGTGTGCTCGCGCTCAGTTCAGATCATGTGGAAGGGTAGGTCAAGATGTCAAGATGTCAAGATGGCGGCCAAAAAAAGGGGTCGACAGGCGGCAGTCGACGTCACGCTTGCGCGCACGTTTTGAAGAAGGAATGACAAGGCTTAGACTGGTGCAGGGCGATGTTCGCGTTCTCGGGAGCTGGGGCCTTTGTCCAGAATATAAAATTGAAGTCGGTCTTCTCTGTGTGCTCTTGTCACCGCTCATGCATCATTGATCAATCATCATTCTGCAGAGACGGGTGGGAGGTTGGCAAGACAAAAAGGAGACTTGAGTCTGGAGATGGGACAAAGTGGAGTCAAGTGGAGACTTGAAGATGAAGGGGTGCCTGTCAAGTGTCTGCCGGCTGCTCAAGTTCCTGGTGGAGTCGGGGCAACTGACGACACTATGTATGTACATACCTACATACTCCGTAGGTAGGTACATACCTCTAACACTTGGACTTTAAGGAAATCAGGGTCCATCGTACCTTGTAGCATTGTAGGTACGCGGCGTGTTGTGTACAGACTATCGGTCCAATTGTCTTCTGTAGCCTCCTCGGTCAAGTGCCTGTGCAACTGTCAGTCTGTCATGTATGTACGTATCTAAGACGTATGTAGTTCAATGGATAATAACAGACGTCGTCCAGAGGACAGCGTGAGCGACGACTGCAGATAGGTATCGCTAGCTTTATCATGCGGCCCATCGGCGTCTGCGGTTCTGAACTTCTGACTCGACGACGATTGCGCGCCATTATGCTTCATTTCCCCTCGCGATGCTAAAGTAAAAGAGCCTATTCCAAGATCTCCCCCCTCCCCCCCCCCCGTGTCAAATTCATACAGGAACAACATCGTCTTGCACTGTTTCATGGCATGCTCCGCCCGGCGAGACCCCGACGCAAGTTTCATCAAATTCCATCATCTCATCAATGATCACACACCGTACATACACGTCCTCGTTGCCGCACAAGGCGCGTTCCGCAATCCGCAATCCGCAATCCGCAATCCGCAATCCGCAATCTGAAGAACGGCCTGTTCTGCCGAGCAGATTGCAGTCGGTCAGGTCGAGTCTGGTGCCGCCGCATATGTACGTTGTATTGTCGTGGACTCGTGGCACTTGCGTCCCCATGAATGGTTCGGGCTTTTTCCTGAGCGCGTCTGGCACTGTGGAGCCCCGAGCCATCAATGCTGCTCCGAAGCCTGAACTTCTGAAGGTCGTGGCGAGCCGGAGCGGCCCATGATGCCGTGATATACCTACGTCATCTTGTGATGGACATGGACAAGGTCACAGACTCTCAACAGTCGCCAGTCCTGCGCATGCCAGAATCAAAAGGGCCATCGAGACTGTGTAGGCGGAAGACCAGAGGACACACGGGGCACGTAATCGTTTCAGATGGCTCGTTTTGAGCGTTTCCAACTTTCCATGCTTGATTCGTCCCGTGTGCGGCCATTTCCAGATCACGGCAAGATTCTGTAACTTGATCCATGTTCCTCTGGAGCCTGGAGGTACCTATATGTACATACTCCGTATAGGTACCTAGGTAATGTACCGCCCGTCTCCACATTTTCTACAACGCGGAGCCGGCATCGCGCACGCGGCACGAGGCAAGCTGCAGAGAAGCAGCCGCAATGCAACAAAACTTACTCGAGCAAAAAAGTGTATTCACTGAACTGTAGCCTCGCATACCGCGGGTGACGCTGTGCCGAATTCGATTACCTCTTCGCGCCGAACCATCTGTTTCAAATCTGAAGTTGAACTCCCGCTCGAGCTGCGTCGGCACTCCTTCCGACGATAGCTCTCCTCAGCCAGTGTTGGCAGAACACCTGGCAGGCTGGTCTGTCCCGACTCCCGACTCCCGACGGTGACACCAAATCGCGACGTGCCCTGGCATCATGGCTAGCATTGACGACATATTCAAGGCACGGAAAGACCGCTTGTAATTATGTCTGTTCTTCGTCCTAACATTGCTTCCGTGCAGAACTCTGGTGTTTCCAGCAAAAGAAAGCTCGACGTGATTCAAGATCCAAGTATGGCCAAACCTGTCCCAGAATTGCGCAGTCGCAATGTTTGGTCTTGACACTAACCTGCTTCACGCCCGCAGATGAATTATACAAGGCTAGCAAAGTGAAAAGCACCCACGATGGCCACGGCAATGACGATGACCGGATGGACGAGCGTGAAGACGACGAGCAAGATTTCGGTCCTTCGATGCCACCAGGCAGCAATGATCAAGATGGAATAGATGGAGATGACGAGGAGGGCCGATTCTTCGGTGGTGGTATAAGCAAGCAAGAGTCGCAAATCCTCGACTTTGTCGATGAGGCAGCCGACCAAGAAGGGGCCATGAAGATTCCAGATAAGATTGACGCCGCCTGGCTACGAAAGACAATGCTCACTTTCGAAAAGCACATTACAAAAAACGCCGAGCTCCGAGCAAAGTACGAAAACGATCCCCAAAAATTCATCAGCAGCGAGGCTGATCTAGACGCCGACATCAAGGGCCTCTCAATCCTCACAGAGCACCCAGAGCTCTACGGCGAATTCGTAAAGCTAGGATCCGTCAACAGCCTCGTCGGGCTACTGGCCCACGAAAACACAGACATCGCCATCGATGCCATGGAGGTTGTAGGTGAATTGACCGACGAGGATGTATCCGCCCAAGACGACCAGTGGGACGGCCTCGTAGACGCCCTCCTCGACGCCGATCTAATCGGCCTCCTAGTCTCCAATCTATCGCGTCTAGACGAGCAGGACGAAGCCGACCGAAGCGGTGTCTACTATGCCCTCGGCGTAGTCGAGAACCTCTGCTCTTGCGCCGCCGCAGCAACCCGGATCGGTCAGCAAGACGCTCTCCTCCAATGGCTTCTTCAGCGAATCCAGCGCAAAGAAAACCCCGTTTCCCAAAACAAGCAGTACGCCGCCGAGATTCTCGCCATCCTGGCGCAAGCCTCCCCCTCCAACTGCGAACACCTCGCTAGCCTCGACGCCGTCGACACCCTCCTCCAACTAGCCGCTACCTACCGCAAACGCGATCCCGACAAGGGTGGCGAAGAGGAGGAATACATGCAAAATATCTTCGAGGCCCTCACTTGTCTGGCCGATAAACCCGCCGGCAAGAGCAAACTCCTCGACGCAGAAGGCATCGAACTCTGCCTCATCATGCTTAAAGAGGGCAAGATGAGCAAAGCCCCCGCCCTCCGCTTACTAGACCACGCCGCTGCTTCTGCTGGTGCTTCCTCTGCTGCTACAGGCGATGCGACCTCCAGCGCAGACATCTGCATAAAGATTGTCGACGCCGGCGGCCTAAAAAGCATTTTCACCCTCTTCAGCAAAACCAAAGACCATCGCCTCCTCGCGCACCTCCTCTCGCTCTTCTCCTCCATGCTACGGCACCTTCCCGGCCTCTCTGCAGAACGAATCCGCACACTCGCGAAATTCGTTGAAAAGGACTACGAGAAGACGGTCAAACTTGTTGGTCTGCATAGGGAATACGCCACGCGTGTGCAGCGTGCAGAGCAGGAATTTTCGGCCTCGGCGGGGCATCAACGGAACACGCAGCAGGAGGGTGATGATGATGATGATGATGATGATGATGATGATGATGATGATAATGCCGAGATTGGGTTGCTCTCACGGCGGCTCGACGCGGGGCTGTATACGCTGCAGCAGATTGATGTGACGCTTGCGTGGCTCGTTGCGGAGGATGTAGGTGCCAGGAGGAGGATCAAGAAATTACTCGGGCAGCGGGATGAGGACTTGGGGGTTCTGGCGGGGGTTTTGGCAGAGCAGCGGAGGGGTTTGGATGCGGGAGAGGAGGATAGTAAGGACTTGGGAGATATGTTGGGGACGTTGATTGAGTTTTTGCGATAGGACGGCTAGGGCTGAGGGACTCTGTGCTGTTGTGATCTGACAAAAAGGTGGCCATATACTACTACATAACAGGTAGTCTTTCCATGATACCAAGACTAAATAAGAAGAAAAAAGAAAAAAAAAAGACAAGGAGACACGGAGACAAGAACGTTATAATTTTATCAAAAGAACGACAGTATATGAGGCTCTGTGAGGTATGTATGGTAAAAGTTGAAAAAACATGGTATGGTTCACATGGAGATTGGACTGAGCAACGCACAAAGGTATCAATCTGGAGTCCCAACGTAGCCCCTCCGCCATGGTCAAAGTCTGATGATACATACTCGCTCCCTCATTACACCCAAATCTATGTGCACCCATGTCCCACGACAGCCGCATTCGCAATGCATTTTTACAACAACAGCAAGCTCAATAGAAGGATATAAAACAAAGCAACCTCCCTCCTACAATGAATACCCCATTCCCAATCAATCTACTGCTTCGCAGGCGCAACAGGCTTCACATCAAACACCGCACTCAGCAAATTCTTCACCACACTAGCCTGTCCCTTCGATCCGGCCTCCTTGATCGTCTTGATATGCTTGTCAGCCTCCTTGGATGCCTCCGCCTCGGCCTGTTCGTTGCCTTTGCTGTGCTGTACGAGGAAGACGCAGTGTCTCCGGTCAGCATGATGATCCAACTCTTGGTCGTTATTTTCGCGCCCCCATTGAATGGAGTGCTAGAGTGAAATGGAAACAACGAACCTCGGCTCCAAATTTTTGAAATTCATCCTCCTTCTTGGCCTTGTAATCTGCGATTTCCTGCTTGGCCTCGTCGCGGGCTTCGCGTACTCGCTTGGTGCGGACTAATATTTGTGTGAGTTTCTTGCTTTTCTCGTTTTCGTTTGAGGATGGGCAAGGTGGACAGCGAGTCGTGGGTGCTTACATTCTCGGGCTGTGGACAGAAGAAAAAAAGAAAGAAAAAAAGGTTAGCATACATCGTATACGGAATGCGCCTTCGAGGCAGGCAAGGGTCCCTCCCTACCTTTTTGGACAATCTTGGAGGCTTCTCGCTCGGCCTGCAGGAGAAGTTGTTAGCTTGTTACTCGGTGGTGCAAGATTCTATTGTATAGAAAAAGTCGAGTGCGCACGTCGAGGAGGGTCTGGATGCCTGCGGAGTTTTGGGCCGACTGCGCGAGAGAGTTAGTCATGATGTATTGGTTGGTAGGGAGAATTGTCGGGCGTCGACAAGTGTAGCTGACCATGGCGGGCAAGGCGTAGGCTTTTTGGAGGAAAGAAGGTGTCCTGGTGGTTGACGGTTGAGGTGTGAGGCTGGCTGGGAGTAGACGATTTCTTAATAATTACACGCGGTGAGGGAACGGAGGCGCTGATGTGATGGTGGTTTGATGATGGAATTAGGAGACGCAGATGGAGCGAGCGAGCAGTGCTGGCCGAGCAGTGCTGGCCGGGGGTGACATTGACCGGTTTGGAACGGTTTGTGGATTCCGACAGGTGGGGCCCTGGGGGTGATGCGTCTGGAGATACATCCTTCGGCATACTAAATGATGTGGCCGCAGAGGTCACTCTCAGCGCAAGAGCTCTGAGAGCCCCACTATTGCATCGTCATCCCACGCTGCTGCCTCCATGAGTCCATATGGTATGTATGTACATGTATGTACGGAGTACCTATGGACTTGCGCCAGCATCACGAACTTCTGTGGCAGGATTGCTCAGGATTGTGAACTCGAGGCAACACTACCTCTCAGCCGTACCCGCACAACAACAGCAGTCGAGGCACAAACTCCTCCTCAAGCCGATCCAACTCAGCCATCCACGCCCACCACCCGCTTCGTCTCGCCATGTCCCGCGCCTCCAAACTCACCCTCGCAGGAACATGCCTCGCCACCACCGGCATAGTCGCCCTCGTCCACTTCCAGCAAAAATGGGAAAAAGCGGTACGCTTCGTCATTTTCCTCTCTCCACCTACCTACCTACAGTTCAACCTGCACTAGAACAAGCCAATGAGCCCCCCTCCCCCTTTCCCCCCTATCCCTACAAAGCACACTGCAAAAGAATTAAGCCAAGCGGCATACAGGGCTAGGAGAAAAAAAAGTGAGGAAGAAAGAAAGAAAGAAAGAAAGAAAGAAAGAAAGAAAGAAAGAAACAAACAAACAATCAAACAAACAACGTAAACATGCAACTATTCTGACCACCCGAATCCCGAAACAGGCCATGCATGAAGGCGTCGTCCGAGATATGGAACAACAACGCATCAAGCGCGAGCGACAACTCGATTTCGACATGCAACGCGAATTAGAAGCTCAGTACAAGCAACACCAGACTGTGCGGGACTCGACGATAGATGCTGCGGATAGTACAGCGGAAGGGGCGCCGCCGTCGCCGCTCCCGAGATGAGCATGATGAATGATGAATAAGTGATGAAGAGATTTTTACTACATGGATGAAAGAATCTTGTGTGAACATGAGAAGGAGGTGTATAGAATACGAGAAGCAGGTGTATAGTATAGACGACGGACTTGGAGTGTAGCCTGTAGGGAAGAAGTGTACAGTATTAATGACGGTATTGAGACGGTCTCATGAACATGCGAAGTTGTGTACGTGAAAGGGGGGGGGGGGGGGGGGGCC
>SRQH01000785.1:0-10957 GCA_018360345.1 Claviceps sp. LM84 group G4
CGACAGTCAGTGCGGTCACGTGAATCCGCGGCAGCGGGACTCTTCAGCTTTACTATTCCATAGGCCCACCGACCCGACGCAGGAGGGGCCCTCCGGACTTCCCATTTTATTTTTGCAGTATGTACGGAGTACCCGGATACTTTAGGTAGGGCGGTGGAAGTATCCCAACCCTTTCTTTTCTCTTTCGACAATCGTTCTCTTCTTGTTCTGTGCGTAATTGTGACGGAACCCCACGCCCGTCCTGCTCGCAGTTGCACCAGGTTGAGGCCATCACCCCTTTCCACCCGCCGAAGCGAAGCGAGGCTCGAGGTTTCCCCAAGACTGCGCTCCGGGCCGTTCTGGGGAATAAATTCGTACATATCATACGTTAGGTACCTAGGAACCTACGCAGAGAAAGAGGAGAAGGTCTCCACAGCAGATTTGTTGACATGTGCTGAGCTTACTCGTCAATTAACACGGCTTTCAGAAGTTGAGATCGTGCATTTTTGGTTTCGAAGGCGTCAGGGCAGGCTCCTCGAGGCCTACGGGGGGTAAACTGAAAGGAATGATAGATATTCCGCTTGTAGCACTAAGCTTGAAAGACATGTCCTCTCTTTTCCAGCATCCCTTTAGCCCACCACCCCTTTCATGGAGGACTGGCATTGCATGGACGCGAACCAGGCCTTGCGCCTTATTGCTTTCTAAATCAGAAGTGTCGGCAACGCCGATTGACTTAGGAAGCGGTACGAGCTCTAACACGCCATCAAACATAAGTTCTATCCATTTGCAAAGACCTGCGGTGCGTGGATGAAGAGAAGAAGATAATGTCACCAAGACGACGAGCCGGGTGGGGAATTGTCGCAGTAAACTTCGCAGACTGTGCAAAAACTGGAGCACATCTTGAGGCTTGCATCCTTCCATGGGATATAAGGCGGGTGATAGTAAGCTTGGCACGATAACTCGGTGTATGGACGAAGGTGAAGCATGCAGCTTTGCTCGAAGACGCAGGAGAATATTACAGAAAACGTGTGGGACATTGTGATTTGACACCTCGACATTTGGGTACGTAAGAAGCCGTCCGCGCGTATTGCGAGGGTCTAAATTCTTCGTAAGATCGAAAGAGTGACAAAAGGTGGACGTGCCACCAACTGCGGGTTTATCTGTTCTTATGAGCCTTAAATTTGCTGTAAATCCTTGTTACATTGAAACTCACCACTGGTAGATGCTTGACTTCCTAGACTATCATACCTCCACGCAATCTTCATTTTCCGCAAATCTGGTGCTGTTTGGACGTTTACTTTGTCTCTGTCCTCCCTGAGTCCTGGTATCTCCCGACGCCAGGAGTCTCCGACGCCTAGTACGTGAACATTGTGACCCTGAACTAAGCCTTCGCCAGCAAAATAACGCAATACGACTCCGCCAAAATCTGTCGTCCCTGACTCCTCGATCAACAGGGAACTTCCCAAGGGTATTCCTGAATGTCCGGCCAAAAGAGAGTCTAACGAGGCAGTACCCGTAGATGTCGTGAGTCGACCGTCCAAGGGAGATGGACGAGTGCCTTGAAGAGAACGTTGGTCAGGCCGAGACGCAGACAGCACCCCCGAACCGTGGATGAGCATATTTCGCTTGCGAAACGACATGCTGATGCCTGTCTCGTGAAGGTGCTCAAGATGCTGCGATTATCTGATCGACAAGGAGAGCTCGGCAGCCTGGCAAGGAGTAGCTCAAAATATGTTCGACGATCGGTCAGACCAGTGACTGAATGCGCACCCAGAGGCGCTGATGAGAGCCAGACCTCCAGTAGCAGAATAAAATAGGGCAGGGATAATTCCACTGAATTCCACTTACCATTTCGGATATTCCCACTGCCCTGATTAGTAAAATGTGCCCTGGGATATTTCCACTGCCCATTCTGGATAATTTCACCGCCCAAATTAGTAAAGTATATCCGGGTACTGCAAATCATGTGTTTCGCGGAAAATCAAAATCTCCGGCGTGAAAACTCGGACTGAATGAGCCCAAAGTCCAAAATTACGTAATCTAGCTTTCTATGCATGTAAAAGCACTTGACATTCTACGGTACTCCGTACATATGAACATACATACCTACCTATGTCAGGAGTTGCGTTGGGTGTTTCGAGTCCGGGCCTGGCATCTGAATTCTGTCACGACCTGTACCGTCAGGGGTGGCAATGCACTATATAACCTTGATCAAGCTGCAGACGTGCAACTTGGTCACTTGACCTTTGGGCGGAACGGGTGGTTATGCGTGTGAGATCATGGTTATATAGTGCATTGCCCACCAGGCGGTACTGGTCATGACAATGCGCTTCTCACAATGTCCGCGAAATCCCACCGTTGCCGCCCTCAGGCGTGTATGATAGCCTGGACGAGGTCATGAACGCGATTCAAAGCTCGGGGATTGAGAATGGTGTCGCGTTCGTCAAGTCGACAGCTCACTCTACAGATCTAGATAACAGCGGCAAAAAGGTGCCAACCTATTGTAGAGACAAAAGATCAAGATCACACGAGGCCGCGGACGAGGCAGAGGTAGAGGCAGAGGTGAGGCATCGCGATTATCTTCATCTATCAACGCCTCGAAAACCACGGAATCGTCATCGCAGGCCCTGGCCCCTGACCATGATCAGCGAGAACGGGCAAGTTGAGGAGGTCGTCCCGGCTACGCAATTGACTTAGTGGCCTGTAGGCGCCGGCGTGTTCTGCTAGGCCACAAATGACGTACGTAAGGTTGGATAAAATGATAGAAGAATTCAGAACACCGAAAATGATTAAGTCAAATGAGCGAGTAGAAGTTTAAGTGAATCGCCGAGGCCTCGGGGCGGCGTGGTGGTGTTGAGACATACCGTATGTTCTAACTTCTCTGCAAACTGAGTTTTTGCTGTGGAGCTACCCACCCCTGTTTCTAGCGACGCCATTCGCCCCCCCACACATGTCTAATTTAAAGATATGTACGGCAAAGCCTCCTCATCCCTGTCAAGGGGCTGGCACTAGTGTGGGGGGGGAGAATGGCGTCGCTAGAAACAGGGGTGGGTAGCTCTACTCCGTACTCCGTACAGCAAAAACGCAGTTTGAGAAAAGAGAAGGTAAATAGTGGATCACATAGTGCCAGTATCGAAGACGTGATACTGTACACTAGACACTAAGAAAAGAGAGAGTCAACGAGACTCAAAAAAGATGAGAAGAAGACATGACTCGAATTCAGCTGAAGACGTAGTGAAAACGCAGTCAAGGAAGGGATGTCTCAAGTCCCATTCACTGATCTAAGCTAAGAGGGACAAGATGAGGGTTTATATACACGGTCAAAGGCCATGGAAGACGAAAGAAAGCAATCGAGGACGCTGCCGCGTTAGAGCATACAGGGAGCACTGATAGCATCAGCTCAGAAACTTTGCTTTGCAAAAACCAAAAAAGAAGCAAAACAACTCTCGTATAGAGCTGCGGATCCTTGATGGACACCGAGCGCAAGGCAATTGCCGATGTTGAGATGCCGACATGCTTTCTAGTTTGCAGAGAACATACGGTACACACAGTTTTGTCATTTACTTCCCACTATAATTTGGCGGGGTACAAAGGAGTCCAAGAATTGTGGAGAATGCTGTCCGAATAGGAATTTTATGCTGTCCGAGTATGAATGCTCTCTGAATTATGCTCCTGGGAGATACAGATATTGTTGTTCGTTTTAAAAACATGGACGAAAGAGCTGTTGTTGCTGTTTTTGTTCTTGCTGGTGGTATTATTGTCGCTATTGGTCCTGTCGGGTTGGCCTTGTGTAGCAAATGTTAAAAATGACACACATGAATGGATATTGCTTCAAGCTTGGATGTATGTCCCAGCCGCCTTTAAACGCTCCCACCTGCGCACAGGGCCGTTGTATGTATAGCCAGACGCAAAGAAAAAAAAACTTAGGGCTTTATATTGACATGTAGAGCATTAAGGCCTACCATTTTGCATCTTTTATTCATCATGTTGTTGTCACTGTGAGCCGTTTAGGGTCGCTCAGTAAATACTTCATGTGTGATGTTACGATGTATCATGTGTGACAAACATACATACATACATACGATTGGTGACGTGCTACATACTCTATATACAACATATATTTAATAGTCAAAAGGAGTGTTTGAGGTGACAAAGAAGTTCCTTATATTGGCCTGCTTCAGCGCAGCGCGTTTCCTTTTGTTTATCAAAGCCTCGTGGCAATCCAAGCGAAGGATGAGTTCTTGACTTGGCTGCTCCCGCTGCTTTCGCCCTGACGAAGCGCTTGAAGATGTTCAAGCATCTCTTGATTTGATATCCACGGCTCAGGTTCAACGACAACAGGCTCAACGGCATCCTCCGCATTTTGCTGTTATACACCACCAGGGTTGAATTTAGCGATAATGTCATCAATAAGTGCTTCTTGAGGTACCACTTCATCCTCTATAAGCTCCTCCACAGGATTCATTACGCTTCCACAGACATGGCGGTTTTGACTCTGT
This sequence comes from Claviceps sp. LM84 group G4, assembly GCA_018360345.1. NCBI lineage: Eukaryota > Fungi > Ascomycota > Sordariomycetes > Hypocreales > Clavicipitaceae > Claviceps > Claviceps sp. LM84 group G4. Next base: position 4,479 of record SRQH01000785.1, read on the forward strand.
AATTTGCGTGAGGAATTGGGTGGAATGGGCAAAAAAATTGTGTCGCGATGACCCCGATATAACGATATCACGTGAACTTCCGAGCAAAACCGTATTGTTATCGTTCAGGTGGGGCTTATCGTTATTTGTATGGGATTTCGGAAAAACAGGCCCAAATTTATCGTTACACTGAGGATATCGTTTTGTGGCGGATCGTTTTAACGGGGTTTAACTGTATGTAAACATGTAATTTAATCCCTTGAACTCTTGAAGATCCATTGTGGATCCCTGGGCATAAGGCGACACAGATATGCTTATAAACGATATCCCAATGATTTTCTCTCGACCTCAACTAAGGATTGAGAACTCGGTATGTATAGAGTTTCTGCTCTAGACCGTCGGCCACTACTTCTCGGCAGCGTGACTACCACTTTTCAGACTGATTCTGCTACCCCGTCCCTATCTGCTCATACTTGTGACCGGCAAATTCGCTGAGGCTGTTTGGCCTCGGTTCCTAGTATTCATTACTATGTCTAGCAGCGGTAGCGATGCCACTCTATACGAGGAAAGCTTCACAATTACAGAGTACGACCAATCAAAATACGATCGAGTGGCGCGTATCACATGTACCTCAGCCGACTCGCAAACGATCATGATGCTCGACGTCAACACCGAACTGTTCCCTTGCGCAGTACCTGATTCTTTACATGTCGTCTTGTCAACGACCCTGTCACCAGATGGTAGCAAAGAAGTCGAAAAAGGATGGCGGGACGTTGGGAAAGGGGCCGACGCGCCAGCAACATTAGCTGATCTTTACGACTACGTTTGCTACGGCAAAATCTACAAGTTTGAAGAAACCTATAGCGGCAATACTATGTACGTTACTCAAGCTTTTGACAAACCGTACTTCCATTCTGAAAACCCCATGGCTCTGGTTCACGATACTTTGCTAATATAGCGTCCGCAATTTGCAGCAACGCGTATGTCTCATTTGGCGGGTTGCTCATGTCCCTGCAGGGGCCCATCAAAAAGCTTACGCCACTGAGAGTCGACAACGTCTACCTCCTGATTAAGAAATAGAGCGCTTGCGCAACGATCGAAGTCCCTCCACAACAGTGTACATACGTCGAACTGCTTGGGAAAAAGAAGCGATGTCGCAGGTGTCGAATTGTGTTCGAGAGGTCCGCGCTAAGAGCTCTGTCAAGAGCGGAAACGATGACAACGGATATAAACCAGATGATCACACTCACTTGTTCCATTTATCCCCGGACTGAGCATCGTTCTCTGGCAGTTGTTGGAATTTACGCAGGCGAGTCATGCAACAAGATTATATCTGAGTCCTGCCCCCGGTTCAGAGCCATGAGAAGGCCTCGCGTCGCAGCTGTTCTTCGGGACGTCCAAGGATGAGGCCTCTCAGGACACGAGCACATGGCCGAACATGGAGAAAAAGTCACCCAGAACTGCTTGGTACATATCTGTAACGACCTTTGAAAAGATAAGCAAACGTTAGCTGCTAGAGCATGGCGTTCATATAATATACTTTCATGCAAGCAAAGTGACATACCGCATGTGAGGTAGATCTTAAATACACATCATGTGAAGGCTTTCATCGCGTACATAGCCGGAGAAGTTGACGCCGCTAGCCCATGCGCCATGGCTCATCACGTGGCGTACAGGTCTCGAATGTCTTATAATACCTCTTGCATTCCCGCACCGCGATTTGTTTCTGACAAACTGATCACAGAAAGGAGAGAACGATACCATACACTATTCAGCACATTTGAAACCCAGTTGCTAAAAAGTTGCTACTGAGATCTAGCCGTACTGTTTGGCACCGGCTTTCGATCCCATCGAAAATGCAGACATTCTCAATAGGAACATATTGTCTCGTGATGACTTTAATCATCTCTTGTGCTATCATACCCCCCATGATCGCAGCAATATTGTGCAGCTCCCGGTGATTTGACCTCGACACCTCTTGCGCTACCTCTAGCAATCGCTGATTGCCTCGAAGTTCTGGTGCAAAATTAGTAATGAGCTCGATGATCTCTCTGGTACTGACTTCTGGTGCTAGAGCAGACGTTTGCAATACGAGGAATATAGGGACCAACGAGAGAGGCGATTCGGAACCGGCAACCGCCATCATCTCATCGCTTGCCAATTCTGTCTCTGATTCTGTTTTGTAAGCAGACATTTCAGATTGTATATGATGCAGCGGTTTATATGACTTACGTATGATTTGGCGCATGCTTATCCCCTTATGTGGGCCTCGTAGAAGCTTTACAAACCTCGCGTTTTTGCAAAACAACTCAACGTCGTCTCTTGCGATTCCAGAGCCACCGGGTACGGTGCGAATTGTTTCCATGACCTCGTCGATGTCTTGCTTTGCTTTGGACCTATATATATATTGGAGTTCAAGATAGACCCTAGATAGCGCCTTCATATCTGGCAGCCCGCCAGGCAATGGGAGCTGCTGGTGTCTCTGATGAAATCGCTGCACGGCTCTTGAAATGATCCAGAAATCTCTATGTGCGTCTTCCTGAACAGACATTGTTACTCCCGAGCACAGGTTTGAAGGCAGACTTTGGCAAGAAAGCAAGGTTTCCAGAAGCGAAACGAACCTTTAAATGATCTACGTCGTCAAAGATTTGCCGTAATGATTCTGGTAGCGATGGGTGGCTTATATGTTTCATGACAGCGGCAACCGCCTCATCGAAATTTTCTTCGCCTCCTTCAGAGTTGTTTGTCCGGGCTCCCTGTGCTACAAGCTCTCGAAAGGCAAGTTTTTCCGCGTAGGTTCGTGGCTTGGTTCCACCATGGGTCAGTTTCCATTTCTCAAGAAAATACAGCAAGATCACAACCATGGGTAGATGGCCATGCTCATGGTCATTTTGGTGATCAAAATTATCTGCCATTCGGCCCACGAATTCGAAAAGTTCAGGCCATGGAGTAAGAAGTCGAAGATCTGCGGTCGATCCATTATCAGGATGAGTTTCCACGATGGGGAACAATGAGGGAAGTCGTAGTGAGAAGTAGGCGTAAAAGCCCATGGTACAGGCAGCAAATAGTGGAATGTTCCGTTGTCTGGAATAACTCTCGAGACAGGAGCTGTGTTTCAATGCAAGAGGCACCGTATACAGAATCATTGTAAAGGGCCTTGAAGACGACAGCAACCTCTCGAAGTCTAGATCGTCCTTGTTACGATGTTAGACTCGCATGGGTACGCGAATATAACGATGTACACATACATTATCCTTGGGAAACCAATCACCCGCCACCGCAGGATTGAGCTCCACGAGATTGTCTCTACAACAAAGAGCTCGGGATTTCCCCAGACATGCCTCATTGAGGAAGAAATTAACACCAAGATCCGCGTCTTGGACGATGGCCTCATCGGCGATAGTAAAGCTTGCAATACCTGAAATGGACTTTGGTCAGCCTTCACAAAGTGCTTTTCGGAGTATCTTGTATTTCGAACCTGGCAAAACCAAATTTTTTAAAGCCTCGATTCCCATTGAGCCGCCGCCGCTGTTGACTAGGAGAACATTTGCGGACTCCAAGGCGGACTGACCAGCGGCGGCCCAAAGACGCAACTGTCGGTCATACCTGCGTTCTTTCTCAGATGGACCTGGTGAGTTGATGATTAAATTGGACGCCATGTCGAACAGCTATGGCCATAGTCTGAGTATGACTGCTATTTAAATTTGTAGCGTGTTTTTGTAGCGGCGGTAGACAGCATCGGGTAGGTGGCGTGAAGAGACGTGGTGTATATGAGAGCGTTACTCGGGAAACTGTAAGAAGTTACTCGGAGAACTGTAAATCCTCAGACGCTTGGCGCCTCAATTCTCGCCGCTCCCTTGTGTACAGTGGCCCCGCACAAATAACACAAAACTTCCTCCACTTTTCGACGCGACGCGTCAATTCACCTTCATTCACAAACCAACCCATCATCTTTGAGCAGCCACGGAGACGCCAGAACGCCCTTTAAAACCATTCAAAAAAATTCGACGCCACGCACTAGGAATCGCGTGTGGTCAGCCTTTACCGCAGGCAAATCAGCCACACGGATCGCTCAAGACGAGGGAATTCTCCCAAGCCTCGTATATGGTATTAAAAAACGCTTCACAAAACAAGACTGGGGGATTTCACAGAAAGGGCGAGAACGTCTGAAAAAGCTATCGAAACATGATATGCGACGTATTCAGGCATACATAAACCAAAAACCATTCAGTACGACCAGGGAGCTTATGGAAACATGCGCTCCTCATGTTTCTACGGACACAATTGCACGACACCTCAAGCAAGAGGGAGTCATGCATCGCAAAGCCGCATAGCGCCCATTTTTGGCTGAGGAACATGCCCAACTAAGACTCCAATTTGCGCTCAAGTATCGTGACAAGCCGCTTGCGTGGTTTCGTCGCGTACTATGGACAGATGAATGCGCTGTTGCGCGCGGCGACGGACAGGTCCAGGCGTGGGTTTGGCGCCCTGCGTGTCAGAACTGCACCTTGAACTTGTATTTACGATAACTCTGATTCTAACCAAGTGATTGTACTCATTTTAGGCTCAAAAGAAATCGAGCTCGATTACGTACAAGCCAGATTCAAAAAAAAAACTCGACATAGTCTTTTGTTTTGAGGTGGAATTCGCTACGACAATCAGGGTCCTCTCCTCTCGCTGTCCTGCCGGGGGACCCCGACTCAAATAAAGGCGGCGTCACGAGCGCGGTATACCATGATCACCTTGAAGAATACCTTCCAACTATGCTCGATAGTGACACTATCTTCATGCATGACAATGCGTCGATTCACACCGCCAAAATCGTGAAAGATTGCCTCGAGAAGCTAGGGGTGACTCCTCTGGACTGGCCGCCATACAGCCCCGACCTGAATCCCATTGAGAACCTATGGGCATGCTTGAAACAGCGAATTTTCAGACGGGATCCGAATTTGGTCCATATGAAGAAGTCCCAGGCCGCATTAGAGCAACTCGAAAAAATTGCGACAAATGTTTGGGATGAACTCGGACAGGAGCTTGTAAATGACCTTGTCGACAGCGTGCCTGACCGTCTTCAGGCTGTGATAGATTCCAAGGGATGGTACACGAAGTATTGAGGCAATCAATTGATTAAGCCTTCATGATTCTATAGACTCTGCTCAATTACATATTTTTGACATTTTAAATGGCCAGATTGCGAAAAAGTGAAATAAATAGGTGTGGTGATTCATTAAGGGTCCAATGTGGTGTTGGGCGTTATTTTTTCCGGAGTGACTGTACACACTTCGCTCCAATTCCAAAAAGCGTTAGGCCCAGTTTACGCCCTTTTTTTTTCCTGGAGCAGGTTGCTCCAGAACTAGATTTCTGCACAAAAATAACGCTATACCCTATTTAGCACTGTCAAGATGCACAAATCGTAGACCCACAAACATGACCCTGGCAGACGATGTACCGCGCTAGACCAGGGTCTTACGCTCGCAAATTTCTGTTCCAGCATCAGGATTTGTATGGGAGAAACTGGAAGAGCCTGCTCCAGCCTCCGAGGTGGTTCAGCGTGCTCGCTCGAAAAAACGCGTCCATTCGCGACCGAAAACACGCCAAAACACGCCTCTGACCACCACCAAAATGGACGCCGCCCACTGGAAGTCCACTGGAAGTCCACTGGCAAGTCCACTGGGAGCCAACTGGGAGTCCACTGAAAGTTCACTGGAAGTTCACTGGCCAAAAATGTTTTCGATGACTTCGCAGACTGCGAGGCAGACGGCGACTGGGTCGCAGGCGGAATATCAGGCTGCGGGATCGCAGGTGTATCGGGTTCCGCGGTCACGGCGTCGGCGTCGCCAAATCTGCTGCGTTGAGTAGACTCGCCGTCAATCTCTACGGAGTAGCTGTTCCTGAATCCTGCATGATCGTCGATGATTGTACAATGTACCAGGCTACCAGCAGTCGTTTCCGTCGTTTCGGACCCGGAAAAACGATTTTACGATATACCAGGGGAGCCCCCGTCGATGTCCACAGTACATTGACTAGCTTCCTACTAGCGGCTTGGCAGTATATGTCACTTTGGCACAAAATTCCTGCTCGATTCTAATCTCGAAAAAGGGGCGTAAACTGGGCCTTACTCGGCGAACTGTTTTTGCCAAAATGTGGAACATTTCTCAGAGTCCTTTGTACGGAGTACCTCTCCGCGTACTGGTCCCACACACACACAACTCTGCATGTACTTAGTTACATACCTAGCTCTGAGACAGAGGAGGACACTTCCCTAAAAGTTCCCTTCTTTTTGGGGTGTGATCCACGAACGCCAACAATTTTAGCAAACTCTTTCAGATTCTCCTTAATTGCATATTTTAGACGCGCTAGCCATTTTCGTTTGCCATTTCGCTTAGAAAGATATGGAAATTTTCTCAAATGCATAGATTTCAACTTTGCAAACGCCATGAAGTACCGCGCTAGCCGGGCTCGCGTAAATGCCTGCATTAGGGAAAAATGCCAAGAATACA
>SRQH01000786.1:0-10945 GCA_018360345.1 Claviceps sp. LM84 group G4
TAGAATGTCAAGTGCTTTGGCAGTGAACGGGCCCCTATTCTGACGAATCAGTGGCTGGATATATGGTGGGGCAGCATGCCAGATGAGTGGTCATGTGATGAGACACGTGATGAAGTGAGATCACGTGAGAAACGTTAAAACGATATCCCGATATAACGATGGGCTGGAGGCCATTGAGCCGATATCGTTTTAACGGGGTTTAACTGTACCTAGGTCCTAGGTAGACTCCGTACAGTGGTACATCATCCCCGGACCTACACCTCCCACAGGACCACAGCCTCTCCGAGAGTCCGAGGCAGTCAGTTGCCAATTGCCATGCATGACCAGTCCGTGATGTTCTATACATACTCTGTAGTTTTTAAGGTATATGTATGTGTCATATTAGTATCGAGCCTTGCAGATCGGCATTGAAGGCCTCGATAGCTTGACTGTTGTCGCACTTCCTGAACATTTCGCCAACCAAGAACTTGACAATCAAGAGAAGGTACGGAGTATGTAATGTATAGCTTTCCTGAAGAATCCAGCGTCCCTCGGCAGCCGATCTTTTCAAAGTTTCTGTAGGTGCATCTACATGTAGATGTTAAACGGAAAGCTTCTTCAACAGCTGTCGTCACGTCGTGTGCCACCATAATAACTCACTTTGGTAACGAGCATCAGCAGGCAGGCGCTTGCGTCTGCCGTGTCTTGCTCGCGGCCGCGTAAGAGTTGCTGTCGGATTGGATGATCATCCATTGTGGGCTCAAGCTCCGAGGCCCGACAAGGCAGAAGAACGTTATAACGAGCTTCTACAGTTCTACTGTAGGTCAGATAATCCCTAAACTATGTACCTGCCTATACGCGTGTGACTTTTTGAAACCAGGGATATCTACATACATACCAACTTTATTGTCTTCCAAAGGAGGCTTCGAAATATGCTTAGATGCCTCGGAACTGGTGTCTTTGGCAGCAGGGAAGCCGACTGCCGGACCGGATCCGCCCGGCGCCAATGAGTCATGAGTCCATGACTCAGGTAGGTATGTACCTAATGTACCGAGTGCGAAGTTGCAGTGAACACTGCATCGTGGGGGTCAACGAGCTCAGCGATGTACAAATCCCCATCTGGAGCTAAGACCGCAGGAGAGTCACTCTCGTCAAACTTGACGTCTCATGCTCTGATGATCTGCTGCTCATCAGGGATCTCAAGCGACATTTCAGTCCGTCCATGCCGACAAGTCTGCCGACCTTGGGTACGTGCAGCCACCCGCTTGAACCCTCCAGTACCTTCTGGGAAAAGCTTGCGGACATGATATCGCGTCACATGGCATGAGCTGAACGCGGCAAATAAATATTCTCTTTAAAAGTATAGGACGCACCTTGTGGGACTCGTACGGGTAAAAAAGTAAAAGAGGAATCCAATCATCCCGCCCTCACCCAAAAACAGACTGAAAACAACACGAGGACGAGAGACATTTGGTTCGCCATGAAACGCGGATTTTCATTTTTTTTTGGGTTAGGCGAGCAAATAGGCACTTACAGACCCCGTCGTCTCTCTCGCTGCTCGCACGAGGTCTTGTGCCTTGCATCATGACCCCTTTTGCATGTTGCATAGGTAGGTACGCCTCCGTGGGCGGACGGGAAATCGCCCTGTTGAAACAATGAGCCGAATTGTTTGCTCGCGAGTTGCAGTGTTGCACGCTTCTGTCGACACGCGAGGACAGGCCCCATTGCATGTGCTCATTTGACTGTTTGACATGGACTTCATAAGTTCATTCCGGACTCCGAAGGATGCATGCCCATTGCCCATTGCCCACTTCTAAGTTCTCGGAAACGCGCAGACAGACACTGTAGCGTACATGGTGGTAGGTATTCAAATGCTTTTGGCGACGAGTCGGTGCTCGATAGGTAAAAGGGGAGGGAAAAATCGGAAATCCACGCACGGAAGACTACCTACCTAGGTCCTAGTAAAATACAGAAGCATGGACATTCGCGTGGCAAGCTCGGCGGGCAAGCATATAATGTATCTATTTTAAGGAAGTGCCCGTTCAAGGGTTTGCGCGCGATGTATAATTGCTGCCACTTACTCCGTATCGTCAGACAACAGGCGCGACTGTGTCCACCGTCATGTCGACTAGGTATGTGCATCATTCTTTTCGGATAATGTCACGAGACTTACTGCCTCACCATCGCATCTTCGCACAGGAACACCACATAGAGCATGAAAAGCAACACACAGACTCACAGAGACACCATTTACCCGAAAACTTCCCTCTGTGCCTAAGAATGATTGCCTATCAGACTTGCTGTCTCGTGCACTTGCATTGAACAACAGTATATGCTTTTGCTGCCCTTAAAATATCACGATCCGAAACGGGCAGTCGATAATCCGGATAGTACTTCGACAAACGCCCGTAGAAACAGAGCGTCTTCGAGCGCCATGATGTCAATTGTCGGCCATTTTGACGTACGCTGTGGTGAGCTGTCCTGAGCTGTCCGTCAGGATCAATCATGCGATGATCCTGATTCCCGATTCCTGATTCCTCGAGCCTGGCACCTGCCTCCGTAGGTACGTGACAGGGTGTGGAATATGGGGGGGTTGATTATATCCACCTCTACGGCTACGAATATGAGTATATTCGCTCCACTTTCACTGCTGCAAAATGACTCCCCGGAGTCCCAGGTACATACGTACGGAGTACCTCCTTAGGTTTGTATGTACAGTCCCTCAGGAAACATAACGCTCAACGCCATATCGGACCCCTTTTGGATCACCACGCCTGTTTATTTCGCTTTTTGTTAAACGTGCCAAAAAAAATGTAAAAAATGCTTCATTGGGCGGGGTCATGATACCATGAACTGTCAATAATTGACAGCATGAAGAACTTACTTCCACCCGTTGAAATGTATCAAGTGGAGGACGTTTCGTGTTATTTTTGCGAGACCGGTCCAGGCCCCGGCAGGGATACCTACCTACCTACCTACCCCGCAAGATGGCCATGAATCCACGGCAGCGGGATCCTTTCAGCTTTTGTACTTAGGTACATACTCCGTAGGCATGTACCTACATACATACCTACCTATGTACCTATTCTAGGTACGGAGTATACTCCGCCTATCCGTTAGGCCCTTCGGACTTTACATTTTCTTATTACAGGCTGCGCAGCTTTGACCGTGATCTTCGCTAGGCTGCCCTTTATTATACTACGTCTGATCTCGTTTGACGATTTCTCTCCTATCGAACGTCTCTATGGATTACCTTGGCCTCAGACGTAGGACTCAAGTCTTTCCTGCCAAGCTTCTTGTGTTGACCTGGCCGGCGGCCGCTGGAGAAGTCTGTGATTCAATCGGCGGTGCGGCGCCGTGCACCGACGGTGTTTCCCAGCATTTGACCAGGTCAGCGTCTGCCGGTCCAGCATTTGCCGGGGCCCGGCACAGCGTTTGCCGGCACGTGGCCCACTACCTGGTATGCGGCCAAGGTACGGAGTAGGTACATAGGTAACTTATGGTTCCTGAGTGAGTCTGCGGCGGAAAACATGCTTTGATCCGTCCCCTCGCGTTATCACGTTTTGAAATAATAATTCAAATATTTTTCATCGTGGAACGATGCTCACGGAGCTCAGAACGACTGTCATGTTCGATGTGAGGCGAAGTCTACTCCGTACATACTCTGTGCCCAGGTACATACCTACATACCTAAAGATGCGCGGGCTAAGCCCTCCCCCTGTCGGCACCGGGATGCGCAGCCGGGAGCCCTACAGGCTACGGCACCAGGTATGTACCTACCTATGTAGTTTGTTTAGTCAACCCTCCCGTCTCGAATCCTCCGAGCTATGTACCTATACTGCCCATGATGATGCAAGTTGCAACACCTGAAGTTTCATGTGCCTCTGTCACGACTCACGAGTCACGACGGCCATGCCCCGGAAATCGGAGGATGCGCTTGTCATGGCTACTGGTCACCGCTTCATCTCCTTTTTTTTCGAGATTCCAAGGATACACAGGTTCTTTAGGTATCGGATTATCCTCTGTGTTAAGATTTCAGATCGTCATTCAATTGACAAGCTCCTTCAATGTCTCATTGTTCAGTCCTCTCACCTCTCCTATCAGCCTCAGATATGACCCCGATTCCAAACGCGTAAGTGCCTCAAGAGTCAAAATCATGTTCCGACTCAAACGCAACTTCAAGCAAGACGCGTCACGCAAGCAGATTCGAAGAGAGTACTACAGATAGATACTGATACCCCTATTTCTAGTGTAAGACGACTGATGACAATGTGTTCGACGGCCAGAGTTGGGAGGACTCCTGCATACATCTAGGTGTTACAAAGGGCTACTATCCCATCAAGGCCAATGGCTGGCCCGATTACAACAAGGAACGGATCACAGTCCTGAGTCGGGGCGGCTGTTGGCTCCTGTGACCTGTCCTAATAAGGGTTATGATGCACAGTGAGGATGAACGAGTCTGTTGACTCTTGGGCGTCGAGCTTATGTTGAGACGCGAGCATTGTCGTCATTTGCGACGCCATGCTATATTTCAATAATATTTGTGGTCTTATTGCTTGAGATCGCAGCGCGTGACCTGTGACCATGTTACCATCATTACTATTCGAGCCGCAAGCGGGACCTTCATGTTGTCTCCATCTCTGTCAACCTTTCAACTTCGGATGATCGGATCTGCTGCACAGAAGAGTGGGCGCAGCCGTCTGGCCAGTGGCCACTGGTTTGTGCTTGTATATACCCCTATGTATCCCGCGATAGCATCCTTTGTATGATACACCGTCACACACGTACAGCTTCAATGTCAATGTCCAGAACTCCAGATGGCCTGACGTGAGAACTCTGAACTGTTCATTACCTATGCCACCTCAGCCAAGTCAGCCAACCACGACAAATAGAATTGGTGTCTTTTTTCATACCTGTGTATCACGTCCGTCGTCTCCCTCGTCATGAAACTCACGGAGTTGTACGGGGCTGATGGCCTGATAGGCTAATACTGCGTCATGCCACTGAAAACAATGTTCAAATAGACAAAGTCTGGCCGACCGCCCGCCTCGCAGGCTCGCCCTCATCAATGATCAACAGCGCCGCAAAAGTTAACACCACGCAAGACCAGACTTCCTTTCTTTTGAGCTCTATGAATGTGATCGCCCAAAGGCGTGAGAAAGTCTGAAGCTTCAAGCACTTTGAAGCTTGCGTATTTCTCCCGGTTCTCCGTTGTCACTACAAGTCGGCGGTCGCGACTTGAAGTGAGCCTTCGTGGACCGTACCGTCGATGAGATTATCACTTCTCATGAAATAAGCCACGCGGACAGGACTCACAGGAAGCTGACAATGCAAGAAGGCAGCCATGTTTTGTCGCTGTTGCTCGCGACGGACCAGACAGGAGCGGTGATTCACATGCAGGTAATTACTAATTGCCACTGCGTACCCCTACCAGCAACTCTTAGCGGTCGAGCAGTTGCGTTGCAAAATGCGGCGATATGCCAAATTTATGGCAGTTGTAGCACGCTGCACTGCCGTGGCCTGTGGGCGGATCGCTTCATTGTACGGCTCTGCCTCTAATATCTCCGCGTTGTATATATAATATGACACCTGGTGACCTGAGTGGCATACCTAGGTATTCGGTTGGCTGCGGTTCCCTTCGGCAAGTCGAGCTGTGGCCCGAATGATGCCGGAGCCGTTCAAGGCTGCAAGTATCTTGCGGCTTGCGAGGCGGCGTGCGGCTGCGACTACCGCGATGTAGGATTTTGATGAATTTGGTGGCCGCGTTTACTGCCTTGACAATTTCTTAGTGGCTTCGTCCCGAGACATTACTGTTCATGGAGGCGCCTTTGATCTTTACTTCTAAGTTCTCTGTGTACACTGCGGCCCATGGGTGGCGGGTTGCGCTGCTCGAAGGTGTTTCGGCACTCGTTCCCGTGCCCCGGTCCCCCGTTTCGACGTTGACACTGCCAAACCCCGATAGGGTAACCGGGGTGATCATGATTGATGATTCATGCGAGTACTGTATATACATACATATGTGTGTACATATAATGATATAAATACGCCTTCAAGGATTTGAGAACCTTGCCTCAACGCTTGACCATTTGAACGTGGAAGTGTTTCAATGTTTTCCTCAAAGAGGACGTATGTACCCCAACATACAACTTGCGCATACTTCCATTGATATACTAGATTGCCTCGAAACCTTGAATTCTGCCGCAAGTTGTGCTTGCCGCATTCACGTCGTGAACTCGCATATTGAATGACACTGTAGATAAAATAAATATGTAAGTACTTGGCTTCCTTTGGCATTGAGAATCCCAGAATGCGTAAAATCTCTGTTGTCATTGATAAGTTATAATAATTTGGAGATATTCCTGAACTTTACCACGATGATGATCAACGGCTCTGTTCGAGTTGGATTCGCCTTGGAGGGCATGAGAAGAAGCAAGACCCTGATTACGTTGGTAAATTTCGCGCCAATACATGTAACTATAACGGGCACGTTTTGTGTTTGCTTGTACAAAAACTCACATTTGACGGCAATTGTCTCCGTCACTAGAACGAGGCAATTCCATTGATTGAGGAACATATCACTGACTTAAAAGTTCAGTGTGCGTCGGTGCGATTTCAACTTTCCGGACGCCAAATCCAGGTCTGGGTCTGTCCAGCGCCGCCCTCAACAGAGCAATCACCCGAAAACGACGAAATCACGTAAAAGCATGGAGAGGTGTCAAAGAAAAAAAATCCATCTTCTTTTTGGAAATGCTCATCTGTTAAATATTGGCGTTGGACGGCTCGGGTTTCTTAACTTTCAGGGTGCCCCCTGATTGTATCCGTAGAAACATCAGGCGTGCATTTCTCTGTCAGCCTTCAGATGGACATCAAACATTTCCTATTCACATCTGTATAAAGACATCGCATATTATGTTTTGAAAGCTTGGACGAGCGCCCTCGCCCACGATGTGGGATGGCCCAATCTTGATGAGCGAAGCGTTTTTCTGATTCCGCGTGAGGGCCCTTCAACTGCAATGTACTCCAATGTACAGGTTTGTACCGGCGAGCTACGAAGTCCAAATCGGGTACAGCGTTGAGGCAGGCTCTCAAATCCTTAAAGCATAGCCTGTAGGTATTCTCACTTTCTCATTACTCACCGTGCAAGGTTTCGATTTTTGGGATCTTTTCGCGGCAATTCAGGGGTGCAGGCGAGTTTTTTCACGCGTCCATCACAGCATCTACATATCTATCGCAAGGTACAATATGTGACGGCTACTACGAAGTAGGTATGTTGCAGCTCTGCCCGTTGCACTGAACCTATATATCCCGCAATAAGTACCAGCTTAGTGTTCTGACCTTTTGATCGGACCGGCAGGGATATCCGATTCCTCACAGAGTCACAATATAGGGGGGGGAGGTATGTACATAGGTACCTATTTATACCCTCAGTGTAGACCGTACAGAGTAGAAGAGGTACCTAACCTATGTACCTTTCACCATCCTGCCCCACTAATTTTCGTTTTCGCCGTACACCCAGCTACCGGCCACCTCATTCTATACATGTAGGTACCTAGTAATTGCACAACAATCTTTTTCATGCAAATTCATTTCTTCAACAAGCGAGATTCTTGTCATCACGATGGAGCTCCAACGAACACTCAAGCTTGCGATCAACGGCTGAAGGTTAAGCTACATATGCCTGCTCACTGCTCAGCATCATCCACAGAAGGAATACCGCATACCAGACTGCCGCAGTCGACTCAATTCGACTCAATTGGACCCGTTCAATGGCCTGATTATGCGACTTCTTGCAAAGAGTTTGTCGCGATAATGGCGCTACTCTCGTCAAGGCTCGTATTCCAAGAATGTTGAGAGTTCTGGAACAGTAATGGACTTTAGATTAGCTGTGTCTTTGCCTGCAATCGTACGCGCCCGTCTGCCACTGCGAGCGTTGGACCCAGAAATATGCAAAAGATTGACTGCCCCGTCAAATTTGTAAGGTATCGCTTCACTTTCGGGCGGCATGGATACGGCCCGTCTCGCATGTTCATCGCCTTCGAACGCCAGTCCAGAGTGAAACTGCGAAAAGAACAGAATCGTTCGGCCAGGGAACTGAAGAAATCTGTGAAATACGTCGGACATGGTTCTTCATAATTCTATGAGAGACTCATTTACAATGATAGAGTGATGATCAAGCTTGACGAGCTGTCAGCTCGGTGGGCATACTCCGTACACTCAGTCGGAGTCAGGACTCAGGCCTTCATCAATGAACTCCAGTACCGCAATCTCAAATACGGCGTATCGAAAACCTTTGCTCAAAGCCTCAAATATCGATCATTGTATTTCTTGTTGCATTTGTTTTGTTTCTTGTCTAATGTGATCACTAATGTCAGGACTCAGGAGCGCCAACGAAAATAGTAGATGTGATGGCCGGGTAGCTGGGTCACCTGGGTGTACAGCGCAACGAAAAAAAAGTCGAGCCGCCTCGAGCGAGATTGGAGAACGACATTAGTGGAACAGGTGGTGTCAATAGAAGCATGAGATGGCATACAGGGTCAGTGCATGAGGTCCTTGATATGGAGTCTGGCCTGCCTCACCGATATTGTTGCACGAAACTTGAAAGAGTGGGCGGTGCCGTCTGGCCACAGTCTATTGGTTCATGCTGTACATGCCCCTATATGAGGTCGAGGATTGCTATTTGTGTGATTTTGCCTTGATCAATCATCGAGCGAGGAGCCAAGGACGGATGCCAGTTGTCAAATTGAAGATTTGTACAGAGTAATACTCAATAAGATACGTATCGCTAGCCTCTAGGAGATATGTACATACTACAAACATACCTAATTCGAGTCCGTACACGAATTGCACAACTCAGCTCCATTTCCATCCTACATACGGAGTACATACTTACATACTCGGATTCGGAAACCTCCATCCCAACCTTGAGCTTTGAAGAAGTTAAGAACCGGCTGAGGAAGGAATTATGTGGCTAGGTCATGGATCCAGGAATCAGGATGGCTACATGATGATATTTTTAAGTTGATTTAGAGGGCACGGGAGACTCAGAGTCGATAAATTATGTACCTACATATTTACAAGGACCAACGATAGAACCGGGGATATATGTGACAGGTAGGTAGTACCCACGTTCATATCTGTGTTGCTGGCAAATTATGTTCACAGTGCGGGAGAAGTCATCGAAATCCTCAGGCTCCGAGAGATCACGTTGTTGTATAAGAACGATATCTGCACTCAATGCCGTGAAGCCTCATTCGTTCTTAATCGTTTTATGTCACGGTCTTTCCAATTGTCTGTTCAAGGAATCAAGACTTCAAGTCCCGACTCCCATCTTCAATCAACGTGTACATTCCTTCCACCTTGTCAATCCTTGTTCAAGGGAGTCAATCAATATGCGCGCCTTCAGTCTTTTGACCCTCCTGTTGCCCTTTGTGGCGGCAAACACCCATCATCAGTGTGATTGCTGGACATGGAGTTCCGGGGGAACCTGGATTCAGAACGCGGACCTCACGCATTTCATTTGCCTCCAGTATCCTGATCATGTATGTATGATGAGCTGCAACTTGAAGCCACGCAGCCCACGCTGCGAACAAAATAGGAGATATGCTGACTCGGTTCCCTTATTTGCTGTGTACAAAAGACGTACTATGACGCCAATTCTCAGCGCGTAAGTGCCCAAAATTCATGTTCCGACACAACTTCTCAAGCGCAACTTGCAAGACGCAGAGTCAGACACGTTCAAAGAGAACACTACAGATAGATACTGATGCCTTTCTTTCTAGTGTAAGACGGATGATGGCTATGTGATCGACGGCGATATTTGGGAGAACGACTGCAAATATTATGGTGAAAAAAAGGGCTACTCTCCCTTCACGACCGATGGCCACGTCGATAACAACCATGCACTGATCACGGTCGGGGCGGCTGTGGGCTCCTGCCCTAATCGGAATTAAGACGCTGACGCATAGCGAGGGTGAAGGAGTCTCTTGACTCTTGAGTCTTGAGCGTCGAACTCATGTTGAGACGCGAGCATTGTCGTCGTTTTGGCCCTAAAAGCAGGACATCCTACGTCCTAAACTTTAGGATGTCCTGCTGTAATTGTAACCTCATTGCAGTCCGTCTGTGACTACGTTACCATCATTGATTCATTACTATTCGAGCGGGATCTTCGTGTTATAACTTGTCTCCATCTCTGTCAACTTTTCAACTTTGCATCCTTTGTATTTACGCACGCGGCACAGCTTCATTCTGCGGATGACTTGACATGAGAAGTTAACTGTTAGAACACATTCATTAATCTAAATTATGCCACCTCAGCACTACGATAAATAGGAATTGGTGTCTTTTCCATACCTGTCTATCACATCTTCCTCGTTATGAATTTTATTATATTACGGAGTCGTACTGAGCTGATACTGTGTCATGCCACCGATGTCATCATGGATTCGTGGCATCGCTAGCTTCGTCACAGTCGCGAACTCAGAGTCGTGTCGCAAGATGCTCGAAATCCCCAGGGCACGCTCGATCACAAACTTCCGGCAACTCAAGACGCAAGTACCCAAGTCCCCAACAAGTTCGGATGAAGCTGGTATCACTAGACAAAGCTGAAGGATCCCGCTGCCGAAGATTCACGTGACCGCACTGACTGTCGCGAGCATATGTGCTGGAAGTAGACGATATCACGGAGCGTAATTAGACTAAACGAGTACTTACCCAGCGGCCCTACGCGACGATTCGGGGCGGAGAAAGACTCGCCTCGCTTCGCTTCGGGTTGGAGAGACCGAGAGAGTCGGGCTGGAAAAGTGAGGTTTGTGATGTGGAAGTTTGCGGATGGTACATATGGCGGGTTGCGGGCGTATACGGCCCACCATTGGACATGCTCGATCAAATTTCGAACTTGGCCAAACTGTCAATTCTAAATTCCCTTTTTTTTTTCCCACAACGCCCAAAACACCTCAAAACCATGCCC
>SRQH01000787.1:0-10936 GCA_018360345.1 Claviceps sp. LM84 group G4
ACGCGATGCGCCGCGAGATGTGGTACTTACCTCCAAGCCAAGCGCTAGATAGAGTATGTACCGCACTAGCAGGGTACCAGAAACACACTATACCATTTTAGGTTATCATGGCGGTGATTAAGCAGTTATAAGGGTGGTCATCAAGGTCTCCCGCCATTCCGCGCTTGCTGTGAAGGGCCCCTAAAATCCCCCAGAGCAGATCCGACGCAGGCATTCCCCGCCCTGGAACTTGGAAGGGCCCCCGGGGCCCGGAGGGACACCGGCGCAGGGAAGAGAGACGTGGTGGAGCCCCGCAAATCGGCCGCTGAAAACAATGGGGAGAATGAGATACTCGAGGTACATAATCGCTAAATGTACCATCGCCACCGACTGCATGTAGGTACCATCGACTCATCGAGACGCATTTTAGGGGTCAGTGACTCAGTAGTCTTAGGGTTATAAGTTAAGTTAAGTGAGAGGGTTAGGTGTTAGCTAATAATGGAATTACGCAACGGTATGTACGTGTGGCAGGTGCCGATGGTACAACCTGTGATTATTGCACCGGACGTACTCCGTATGTACAATACGGATTACGGAGTATCAAATGGCCATACCAATGATAGACCGTCCGCAAAAACTTTCACCTTCGCAAACCTCACTTTCTTCAGCCCGACTCTCTCACAACCCGAAGCGAAGCGAGGCGAGTCTTCCTTCGCCCCGGAGCGCAGCGTACTCCGTAGGGCCGCGACGGAAGTACCTACATAGGTACTCGTCCGACGATATTCCGTGTCGCGCGATTCCAATTTCCAACAGAGGTTTCACTAACTTCAATTGATAAGGAAGTTTGGCACATTCATGTG
Source organism: Claviceps sp. LM84 group G4 (assembly GCA_018360345.1). NCBI lineage: Eukaryota > Fungi > Ascomycota > Sordariomycetes > Hypocreales > Clavicipitaceae > Claviceps > Claviceps sp. LM84 group G4. The sequence continues at coordinate 840 of SRQH01000787.1, forward strand.
GACCTGACGCCGGTTTCAATTTGCCAGTGTATATATATGTATGTACGGAGTATACTCCGTACGGTTGTAGGTCTATTTTCCCAGTGTTCACGAGTCACGGGCAGCAGCCGTGTCATGACTCCCGATTCAGACTGAGACGTACCGGTACTGACTCGAGATTTTCTCGGCTCGGATCCAAAGAAAGGTGGAAACAAGTGCCCTTGTCGATAGAGGGCCGTGATAGACTGCAACTGCCAGGGCAGGGTAAGAAGACATGTACTATGTACTAATGTAGGAGGTATGTGTATAATAACCGCCACCTACTCCGTAGATGGTATATTTACCGATTGGATACAAAAGTAGGAGGCGGTTACTACATGTCTTCTTACCGTGGCAGTTGCAGTCTATCGTCTCACTCTCCCCGATGATGATATACGCCACTTTACTTTTCCATTGTGAAAAAGCTGCGAAGCTCTTGCTGCTGTTTGTAGGGCCGCAATGAAATTTATTGGCGGGTTGGAGACTGAATGGATTGATTCAGATTGACCACCTTCATTGGTCCAGGGGTAATAAAGCCGTCCGAATATTGTACCTACGTAAGCTCGTTCAGACCGCACCGCGATTGTATGTATGTACAAGGTTAGGTACCTATAGGTAGAGGTAGAGGCATATATGTACATACATACACATACATAACATGTTAAAACCTGTTAGGACGGCCGTTACAACCACGGGTGCTCCCACCTCACAGCACCTGTTTTTATTATATGTAATAAGTTGTTATCCATTTTTATCCATCTGGGGCGTCAGTGGCTCAGTGCGTGTCGCGGACTCGCGGCAACAAGCACCGCCACCATTCATGATTCCCCTCATCACGTCTTTTGGCTGCAGCCGTCATTCTTTCCTTGCTGTATTTTATATTTTTTCTTCGCTTCCTCTCTCTTTCTCAGCCCAAGTATGGAGTGGGTTTGTACTTTGTCCGTCTTGCAATATTATGATCAACACTCCGTAGGGTATGACGGACTGCTCCGAGCTCGTCTCGGCTGACCGTTGATGTCAGACACCTGCTTCGTCGCTTCTTCCAGGTTCCGTGTCTTTTATAGCAGGATCGTGACCCCCAACCCCAACATCTTTGCTTCTTGCTGTCAATAATTTAGCGCCAATGACTCGGCCTTGAAACAGCTTTTGATTCAAGATTCGGACCACGGCTTTTGCAGCTGTGGAGTTGGCCAAGGTGACATAGGCATGGCCACGAATCCTATCCTTGGACTCTTCCAGTGGAATGTTCATGTTCGTGATGGCGAGCGAGTGTTCGCCGATTTGGTAGCGAATCCAATCAGATACTTCGCTTGGCCACGCTTTGTATTGGATAGATGTGACGACCACACTGCTTGACTCTTTGGCGGCATGTCCACGGCCATGATGAGAGGTTGAGGCAACTATAGGCATATGCGTTCCAGGTGCGCTTAGACCAGTTGGCTGCAGATCTGACGTGTGAGCAGGGGGAGTACCATAACAGAAGGGTGGCTGATTGTGTAATAATGTTACTGCCGGATCGTTAGAAGCTGGGGTCCTGTAAGGGTCCCAAGCGATGTTTATTATGGCAGGTCGCACTGGCTCGCCACAATATAGGTACCGTGGGTCAATATGGTTTTGTGTTGTCTGAGAATTGTAGGCAGGCATCATCCTGTGAGGGTCCGTAGTCATGATGCCACCATAGGCAGTGCCTGTTGTAATCTGATCTGTTCTGAGCCATCCGATAGGATTATTCATCAAGTCAAGGTGACGTGAAGGTTCGCATTCTGGGCCGAACTATGCAGAGTCGCGACCTTGTTAGTTATGTTCTTGTTGAAGTTCGTCTGTGCCTATCTTTCAAACCAGTTACCAGGCTGAGCAGGCTCCAGCGGAGGTGAACTGAAAGTGGAAGCTGAGACAAATAGAAATCAGATAAGACGAATCATACAGGACTTGTGAGTAATGCAGCATGATTCATGCCCTTTCTCGAGGGTGGCAGGTTCGAAGTGAGACTATAAGCTTGGGTGGTCGCAGCCTGTGTCCATGGCCCAGATCCACGATATCTTGGGGCGAATTGTCTAATTTTTATCGATTTTGTTCTGTTTTTGTCACATCCAGTGATGGATTTACCCTGGAATCTAACGTCCCGAAGTCGTGCTGTCGTTGAAGAAATGGACATCAAGCATGTCTTGGTCAGCATTATGTACATGCGAAGATGGGTTGGATCAGAGGCCGAAAGACGGTAGACCGAGATACGAAATCATAAATGCAGCGCTCATAGCCACGATATCATCAGATTCAGGCCCGCGCCCATGTTTCAAGCAATTTCAAAGGGAAGAGAAGACTAACACATAAGTTTCGTGACATTCTCTTGTCCGCGGAGGCGAATCCAGCCCGAAGTACTTAGTTGGAATAGTTCCACGTACTCCACGTCGCAATCCACGCGAAGCCAGTCCTTAAAGTCTTGCCAAGACGCGCTGAAGGGCAGCTGTGAAGGATTCAAACAACGGTCGTCAGATGGAGGAAAAGTGCGAAACGATTACAAGAGAGCAGATAGTCTTTGAGACGAGAAATAGGGGGAGGGATTAGCTACAAACCCCGCATACGAGCACGTAGTAGATACCAGTTGTGTCTCCAGGCTCCACGTCCACCATGATGGTATTTGCCGGGGACCCTTCCCGATGAGATATCATGCCTGATGCAGCGCTCATGATTTTGGCCTCGTGTCGAAGAATGGTTGCAAACAAAGCACAGGCAGCTTGCGATGATTTCCTTGAAGCTCGTTGGCGAGAAGAGAGGGTTGCAATCTTAATCAACGGCGAACTTGACTGAACTGAGAAACGACCTGTCCTGACTCCTGATAAAGTCTAGTGACGCTGTGGGACGAGACGAGTCATTCATTCGCAGCCAAGGCTCTCTAAATCGGGATGTAGCAGTGACTGACTTGAAGTTATAAATATAACTTCAAACTTGACCGTTGACGTGACTCAAAGAGAGAGGAATGAAACAGATTACAGGGCTGCGGACACGGCATTGGGGCGAGGCAATGATGTGATGGTACGCCCGTTCCTGTGGTGACACGAGAAGCGTAGTGTCGGAGTGAGCATGAATTCACAAGGAAGAGAATTACTTGGCGTCATGTATGGCAGCCAGCGCTTCCCCCGTTCATGGATCACCGTGCCGACAATGTCGAGCACAGACTCTTGTTGACGACTCGTTGAAGACATACTAGTATCGTTATCAACCAACCTCTGTAGAAGATATTAGAGAAACGAGGAACTGGCCAGCTCAAGAGCTGTGCAAGATTCATACATGCATGGCTTGATGGGTCGATCGAGTCCTGGCGTGGGTAATCGACATGGTGATAAATCATAAAGCCAAGGCGTTACGATTCACTTGGTGGACGCTGTCGGCACAACCCCCAACCAACAGCCCCTTATTACATGACATGAGACGGCATGGCCGAAACCGTGACTTGAAATTGAACAAATCGCCATTACGGAGTACACATACTCACAGTGACAACTTCAACTTCCATTCCAACTCCTAGGGACCGAGGCACTTTTCCAACTCGGTATAACATATATACGAAACGTTAGACAACGGATGAATGTTCAAGGGTCCAAATTCAGATTTGGCCCAGACCTCACAGGCTTGACTGGCTCAGTAACCGGTGCCTAATAATGCAGGGAGGCAAACAATTCGTACATGGGGAAAACCGTGTCGCGCAGTGATGTGCAGTTAGCGGCCTACTAGACTCGGCTTTCCAATATAGCAAAGTCTGCCCCTTATATAACTTGCTATTTCACAAGGTACCACGGCGATTATTTTCGGACTAATCGTCTTCTCGCGATGCTTGCTGCCGGAGTGAGCCATTCGGCTACTTGACCGAAAGGCGGGCTGTTCAGCCTGTAGTATTAACGACCCCTGAATGTTGACCAGGGATGATGGGCTCTAGAGCCCCCTCGACTCTAGAAGATGGTACTCCCTGGACGATGGCCCTACTTATGAGTAATCGTACCATCATAACGTCTGGATTCCGCGCCATCACGATCTGGCACCGGGTTGCGTCCTACCCCTCGTTTACCCACTTTCTCGCCTTTGTTCCCAAGCCTTGTTTCTGCAAATGTTGGCCCGTCTATTTGCAGTGGCCCGTCAAGTCAATGATAACATAGCCTAGGTAGGACCAGAAATGCGGGCAGATCGAGCCGCCAGGCACTTTGGTCTAATTGAACAGCGTCAGCATTCGTCTCGAGGAAGCTTGTTTTCTGCCGTTGTTAATCGGTGGCAGAACATACCGATTGACCAGCCGCTGCACCTGCCTTCATGGTATGCAAGATCTCAACCCGAAGAGAGCATTAATGCTTCGGATTTGTTTCTCTTCTACGTGATACGTCTGCCGAGGGTTGTGTGATCGGATGCCCAATATGTTCATACGTTTCGTGTCCTGAATGCAAGCACCCTGACCATGCATCCGTTCATCATTTTTATGGTTGGCCATTATGGCAGCTTCAATTGTACTTGAAAGAAAACGTGTCGTCAAGCTTTGACACGTCCTCTGCAATGACTATAGGAATTGCCGAAGCCATACTCTCGGCCCCATCCCGTTCCGTCCATAAACTGCTCGTTTCAATAGATCCTACGGCAGCCTCCCATGGACTTGCCTCATTTGCCGTGTCCGCGAGAGACAGCAGCACGTAGTACTGTGAGTCGGACGCCAGTATTTCTGGAGACTCAGACCCATGGTTCAGCCAGCTGATTTGCAATTTCGAGGGCTTTTTACATGCTGGCAAGTACTGCTCGACGTTCAATGACTTTGGTCCTTGCGACAAAGGATCCCAGACGTACGATGCGCTCGGTCTTTCATCTCCTTGGCACGATATAAGAAGCACTTCCCTGGAGGTTGGATGCCAGACGAAGTCGACTGCAGAATGGAACAAGAGTGCCGCGCGTAGTTCTGCCACCGCGAGGTCCCAGATCCATATTGTGAAGGGAGAGTCATCCAGTCTTGTAGCAAGAAGTGTTGAGGAAGCATCAAACGACATCGAAGAACAACCCAAACGAGCCTCGCTGGGTATTGTCGCGCTCTCCACTACAACCTGCGGCGAGGTAGCCTTTTCTGCTCTCAAGAATGTACGCGTATGATCGGAAATCCCCATCTGTTCTTGCCAAACCTAATTGTAAAGAAACCCGTCAGCCACTTGCGAAGACGTCTATCGTAGACGCTGTTGGTGATCTGGCACTCCGCGAAAATGAATCGTACCTGCAGTGTTTCGCTTGGAGTGATGACAGCAGGGTGGAAAAGTCTCATCAGTGAGCGCCAAGTTGACGTCTGCAAAACGAGGACCCCCCGACTATGGTCTCCGATGGCACATAGCCTCGAGTCACTGCTGAACTGGCAAGTCTTAACGCCTAGTTGCAGTTTTGACTCAATCTCGTCGTTGTTTTGCAGTGTCAATCTAGACGCGTCTATAGTCCGATAGTGCTGGCCGTTTGAAGTACATATGACCAGCTTTCTGCCTTGTGTGGGAGATTCCCATAGTATAATCCACCTCCCATCCGGAGTCCATTGAATCCCTTGAGCATCTAAGATCTGGGGTCGCCAAGCTCTCATAATTTTCCGGGACAAAGGATGATGGACGCTAACCATGTCGTTCCCATCCACCCTTGATAACACGACGAGATGTCCGGTTGCAGGGTGGATCGAGAAGCCACGAGTTGCCGAAGCCGACTGGAAGAATTTAGGGTTGCTGATCTCGACTGCTCTAGAAGAGGCGAGATCAAAAACACTCAGCTTCAGGCCAAACGGAGCCCAAGTCAAGACTTCCCAGTCCGTGGCTCCGAATTGTATCAAAGGGATACTGCCAAGAGGCGCAGAAGGATTACTGATGACGGCACGGAAGGACGATTCGCGAGCGGGAGACACTTGAAAATGATCGCCTGCAGAAATGAGTATATTTGTTGAGGATGGAGACCAAATGACAGTGCCGATGGGTCCGGTCAACTCTGGGGCCAGTTTGACAGTATGGACGATCTGCAGGGACTTAGTTGACCGAATAGAGATGCTGGAGGAGGTACTAAGCTCTGCCACGTAGAGACCGTCTGGACTAGGCGCGCAATGTGATGTGGCTTTACGATATATGTCAGCGACTGCTATTGTATCCATTCAATGAATCAACCCCGCCGCTTGCTCCTCACATTTGAAGGGCCGCGAGTGATGCATCGGAGCTGGTCCAGCATCCTGCATCTTCGCCCTTGCTGAGCGCAGTTCACTGCAGAAACCACTATGGCCTGTGCCGGCCGTTATAAGCTGCAAAGGCGAACGCGATGGTTGCCGCGAGAAAGATTTGCGAGGCTTCCGGTGCTCTTCCTTTGTATTGCGCCTAGGGCCGAGGCTGGATTACCGCCTCTCGAACCAGAGGTGTATGCTGTAGCGTCTAAATATGTCGTAAAGATGCTGACGTCGTTTGGAAAGAGGCTTCATCCCGTTCGCTTTGTCATATGCCGATGATGGGTTCGCGCGTGTTTGTGCGGAGAAGAGTGAGCGCGAGCAATAAGCATCGCGAAGCACGAACACCTTGGTGCGCTGGTGGTTTACTTTAAATTTCCCTTTTAGGACTAGCGCAGACCATCCTCCTTTTGCGGGCCAGCGATGTGTGACCGCTGACGAGTGACCACTGAGTCACTGAACGTCTTATTAATCTTCGCAGTTACATATGTATGTAATAAGCGTCGAAGACGAAGACAATGAACACTTGCACGACACTTGAACGATGCACTCAATACGAATTTGCGACCTGAACTGACATTTTGGTGATTGTTCGCCTTCTTCGTGGCCATGCATAGAGCACCTGCCGTTTGTGTACCTACCTACATACAACGTAACGTCATGGCAAGCTGAGTAATCTCAAGGAAGTCCTTTCGATGGCCTGCAGCTCAACATTTGAAGCATCTCAACAATTCGGTTCCCCTCCGGTTACATCGCGATAGGTACCTGTTTAAATTTGCCTCTCTTGCTCATCTTCAGACTTGTTCTTGTTCATCCAGCATGGAACAGAAGATCATTTTCTGAGACTCTGTACCTGAAGCCCGAGTGCTGTCTGTGAATATTGATAGGTACCCCCGTACGGCGCCCGAATCCGAACCATCTCGTTCATTTGACCGACAACGACCGGTGTAACGAATACCACGATGCATGCTATTATATTCAGAGCTCGTAACGTGGTTCTGGGTACATGCCGACGCAGCACAAAGCTTCCAGGAAAGTCTTGTCCCAACTCGATTCGACAGCTCGGTACGTCAGCCTCGGCCCATCAGAAGGCGCCTGAGGTGGCGACTACGGAAACTACCAGATCTCCACGTCGTGATGAACTTCGAAATGCGAAGCCGTTCTCGGAATTCTTGACCGACAAGTACAATCGTCAGCATGACTACTTGCGCATATCGGTCACGGAGCGATGTAATCTACGATGCGTTTACTGCATGCCGGCCGAAGGGGTTCCACTGTCGCCGAACCGAGACCTACTCACCACTCCGGAAATAATCATGCTGTCATCTATTTTTGTTTCCCAAGGGGTCAGCAAGATTCGACTCACGGGCGGCGAACCGACCGTTCGACGGGACATTGTGTCATTGATGCAGCAGATTGGGGCACTGCGGACCGACGGCCTGAAAGAGCTCTGCATCACCACAAATGGCATAACTCTGCGTAGAAAATTGGACAGCATGGTTCAAGCTGGGCTTACTGGTGTCAATCTGAGTCTGGATACTTTGGACCCTTGGCAGTTCCAGATTATGACCCGTCGGCAAGGCTTCGAAGCCGTGCGGGACAGCATCGACAGGATTCTGGAGATGAACAAGCTCGGTGCGGGTATCAAGCTCAAGATCAACTGCGTAGTAATGCGGGGAGTCAATGACGGTCAAGTACTTCCTTTTGTCGAAATGACGCGTGAAAAGGACTTGGAGGTACGATTCATCGAGTACATGCCGTTTGATGGCAACAGGTGGAACAAGAACAAGATGCTCGGTTACTCAGAGATGCTGGACATGATCCGTGAACAACATCCGGGACTTCAGAAAGTCGTGGACCACAAAAACGATACAAGCAAAGCATGGCACATCCCCGGCTTTGCAGGTCGAATCGGATTCATCACAAGCATGACGCACAACTTTTGCGGAACCTGCAACCGGCTGCGCATCACCAGCGATGGTAACCTGAAAGTGTGCTTATTTGGCAACGCAGAGGTCTCCCTGCGAGACATATTGCGGCGATATAACAACGGAGATCCTATTGAAGCCCTCGATACGGCGCGCCCAGAAGCTGATCAGCTGTTGGACATCATCGGCATGGCAGTCAAGAATAAGAAAGCGAAGCACGCTGGCCTTGGCGAATTGGAGCACATGAAAAATAGGCCAATGATTTTGATAGGTGGGTGACTGAACCTCTATCTCTCTGTTCGTTGAGTTACAACCATGGTCGGCGGGCAGACCGAGAGCGATGATTCGCATTAATTCCACTGCTTCTATTCCCACTATGAACCGCTATGCATTCAACGTAGGGACAAAGTCTACCCTGACTTGTCTGCATTGAGATCAAGACTTCGATGTTGTAGCTGTGAGAACAGTGCTGAGTGGTGATCAATATTAGATCCAAGTGCTGCATCACTCAAAGTTCCACCTACCACCAAAACTCGCGGCTTCATGAGCACGCTTGGTGGAGCTTTCGGATCGCGTTATTCCGCGCCTGGTAGCAGAGTAGCCTGCCAAACGAGTCTCTTTTCGACATCCCGGACTTTGGCGAGCAGGAACGAGAGCACCCCGAATGGTCAAGCAGATGTCCAACGTCTCACGCATGTATCCGATTCAGGATCAGCGCATATGGTTGCCATCAGTGAGAAAGCAGTGACGAGTCGCACAGCCACAGCAGCGTGCTGCGTACGATTCTCCAACAAGACAGCCATGTCGCTGATACAAGAAAACCGAGTGCAGAAGGGCGACGTGTTGGGCGTAGCACGCATCGCCGGTATCATGGCGGCCAAACGAACGCCGGATTTGATTCCGCTGTGTCATCCGATTGCCATTTCGCACGTCGTCATCGACCTCGACCCCGCCGAAGGAGGTGAAGCCATCGAGATCCGAGCAACTGTGACGTGCGATGGCAAAACGGGGGTTGAGATGGAGGCTCTGACAGCGGCTTCGACGACGGCACTGACAGTGTATGATATGTGCAAGGCCGTGGACAAGGGGATAGTGATTGATGGCGTACGGGTCGTGTTCAAGGACGGCGGTAAAAGTGGGAGACTGGAAGCGGACTAGACGTCGAATCAAACGTGCATTTACATACATATATGTCCATGTGATGATCCATAGTCATCATCTTTGTTGAGCGTCCTTTCCTCTGGCGCTGGCTCTAGCTTTCTTATGTTGTCTACCACAGTACGCACGCACACTTCAACTCTTATCTTATGTTTCACGGTCTCGAAACGAAGACGCTGGTTCACAGGATCTCCATTACAACGACGATTGGGAATATCTTGAATGTTCTTCTTAGCGGTTGACACGCTAGGTATTGCATATGATACTAGTAGGTATGTATGTACATACATCTAGGTACAGAGCACTCTGTGCATACACAGGTGATCGCATCTCATGTTGGACGTATGTAAAGCATTTCCAGAAGATGCGGAGTATTTAGCCCTAGGGCGCTATGCCAGCTATGACAATACATACCTATGGAGTACATATGTAGCGCTGATTAAGAGCAAGCTCAATAGTGACGCCAATCGTGAGACACTGTCTGTGTCGTCTGCGGGTTTATTGGCCCGCGGCTGCACACTAAGTATGTAGGTATGTCATCTGCGAGCAGTATATATGTAATGTAATACATATATACGGACTGACGGAGTACCTATAGGCTATACGGAGTACTCGTCTTTGTTTCATGATTGTGACGGTTACCCGTTACTGCTCTGTCCGTCGTTTGCATGTGCCTATACAACTCTCTCCTTTACACAATTTTCTCGGCAACGGTGCACGGACCACGTCCGCCCACTTCTGTTATGATTTGGCTGTATAACCTGCTGTAGCCCTAACAGCAGTCCACC
>SRQH01000788.1:0-10915 GCA_018360345.1 Claviceps sp. LM84 group G4
CATGGCTGCTCAACGATGATGGGTTGGTTTGTGAATGAAGGTAAATTGACGCGTCGCGTCGAAAAGTGGAGGAAGTTTTGTGTTATTTGTGCGGGGCCACTGTAGGTAGGTCCCTTCTATCTGAGACAACTTACAAGTGTGGGGTACTTACCGCGATATCTTACGTACCTAGGTAGGTAGAGTGAGTCACTCACGAGTCACGGCGACGCAATGCAGAATCTGAAACTCCAAAATCGCAGTGATGGCTCCGCCAGTGACTAGTGAGCACTGAGCACCGCCACCGATCAGGAAACGAATAATGCGTCAGCTTATAAAGTGTTCAGAATTATGGAGCTAATCAGCTTGACACAAGTAATATCTACATGTGATTCATGCGGGAGTGAACACTACATATATTCCAGGAAAATTTGAGCAAAGCGGTTATCGAATTGTGGTAGAACGATGGAAATACAAGTCCAGCACGCAACAGCCAGATCACTCGAGCTTGCGTCCATACACAATATGCCCCATCATATAGCTGTGAACTTTGGGATTGCGGATCGCCTTCCGCAGACTCGCGAGCCACACATAATATTCGTCTACTGGTTTGTCGAGGCTTTGCCAAAGCATCTGCGTGTAACCTAAGATTAAAAGTGAGAACTCCTCCCTCTTTCAATCGAATATATATAGGAAAGAGAGGATGCCTCTACCTTGAAGATCGTTGTCCAGCGCTGCTCCGAGAACCCGACCGACCTCAGCGAGTTTAGGATCTTTTGGCCAAGTACCAACAGGAACCTAGTGAAGAGTCAGTCTGAATGTCTTCGTGAAGCTTGAAAAGGCAACGGGGGACCGCACATACTTTGAATCGGACAACCTTTTTGTCGACGAAGCCAGCATCATCAAAAGCTTGTCGCTGAAGGTCTTCCACGAAGAAAGGACGGTTCAGTACTTTGCCGGCATCTCGAAATAACTCTCCAAAAGAGGCAAGAACAGGTTCCAGCTCGAGCGTCCCGTCGTCGCTGCGAAACTCAACATCACCCTCAACAGACTCTACCCATCCTCCTGGTGCACAACACTTATAGGCTTCTTTTAAAAGGGCCGTCCAGTCTTGAATACCACCCAAGATGTAGCGAATGTGAATAAAGTCAAAATGATTGGCATTCCAGGTCCAATCGAGCGTGGCGTCGTCGATCTCAAATCGAACGTTTGGTGGAACCCACTGTGGTTGGCAAGGGGATAGATCTGTGCCAATGACTGAAGAATTTGGAAACTGGTCGGCAAATTCACTGCTTGACTGTGTGAGCATGCGAAGTCCGGGAATGTGGCATGAGGGTTACTTTGGCCTTTCATACATTGCCCAGATGCCTGATGAAACCTTGAGCAACAAATTACAATACTGTGAAGCGGATAATCGATGTCTGTATTTACTCACCTGATCCTGTACCGACGTCAAGCACTCGCTGAGATCATTCGTTAGATCATTGAAAGTAAGAAGAACCACAAACGCGTCTGATTGTATTCGGCGGCTGGCGGTTTCTTACATGGATTTTATCTTTTTCCAGCGGCGCCAGGAACAACCGGTCGTCGAATAGGATCGCCAGGTAATGGTGGCTGGCCATCGCATCAATGATCAGCGAACAATCCACCGAGGATGTGGGCGAGTGGTTGATACCTTAATTCCACCGATTCGAGCTGCTGTTCGTCATTTGGAAGAAAATAGTTGGTCGCGAACTTGTCGCTATGGTAGGTGCGGCCATGGCTTCGACGGTACTCAAGGATGCTAGATGAAACGGAGGCGGTGGAACTCTGACTGCGATCGGTCCTCAGAAATTAGAATGCCACTATGATTTTGAGGAAGACAAACTCTTCGGAGAACACAGAATCGAGATCAGTTTGATCGTCAGCCTGAGTGTTTGATTAGTGTCTATATCTTTCAACCTGAGGCTATTCTTGGCTCACGGGGACGTCCTCCGCAGTGATCGGGTCGTCCTCGGTATGAGGTGGACCCTGCTGATTTGATTTTGCTGTAGACATAATCGAAAAAGGTTGTGAGAGAATAAAGCAAGCTGGAAACGAGGCGGATGGGACCTTGGCTGATAAATACCTATCATGAGAGGAGTGTTGATGAAGCCAAGACGTCATCTCACCGAGAGCTGAGGAAGGCTTCGCCTGTTTGGCTTCAGGCTAGTACCTTGCAATGTCGCGCGATCCGATACAATGGCCGGGTATTTCACGTACATCCTAGCCGTCGTGATCTCTACATAGATAGATCATAGAAGCACTGGGCAATTACACCGAATCTTCTGGCTGATGAAAAACATTTCCGCCACGGAAACTGCACTGTGGCTAACGAGTGTCCGAGTAATTGTATCCTCGCGGATTCAACGGCCGTATACCATAGCAGCGGCCATACTAGGTGCTTGGGACTGGATGTCTAAGAGGCCAAACTCAACTACCTATGGCTCTAAAAGGAACTCTAGAGGTGTGTGATATCACTCTGAGGCCGAGGGTAGAGTCAGCGATATATGTACACAATGTACTCCTCTCTGTCCTCCTGTCTGTCCTCGGCAATGCCTGCGTATCCCACATACAAGAGAAATCATGAGCCGACAGCTCTGATGCGCTGGAAGCCCCTGTAGTCTAGCGGGCCTATAGATTGTGAGAAATTGTTAGGGGAATGTACTGGCGGCCGCCAGTAAACGTGCGCCATGCAATACAATACGTATTACGCACGCCTCGCCTTTCAAGACAACGGCCATCGGCCGACGCCCGGGACACCGTATCTTAATACCTAATATATTCTTCAATTGACGCGACGCAGGAAGATACAGGCATTTTAAGGTGGAGTCCTGAAGATACCTATCGAGCAAAAAGGTGAGGTCAATCATCGTTGTTCAGGTCCTCAGGATAAAGCAGGACGCATAGGTGTTGGTGTAGTCTCTTCCGCAGCGAGCAACAACATCAGTATGACTCTGAGAGGAGCAGAGAGCAGATTAAGAAAATTGGGAAGTCTCCGCTCAAGGACCTGAATCTTTGTCCTGCCGTCTTGATCCTCATGCGGGTTTCTGCCATCCATGAACTCATGGCACTAGCCACACTTGATTGACAATTTGACTGTGGCAGCATTCAACCTCGCGGCTTGTCGACGGCTTGATCGCAAGCTCTGCAGTCTACAGACTCTAGAATACCTACCTATGTAGGTACTGACTACTGGCCGACGGCCTCGGCATTTAGGCCAACCGTCTTTACCTGTCTGACTCTTCGCAATGGCAACTGACCTCAACTCTCCGACCTCTCCACCTTCAAGCATCCCCGACCAATGGGTAGGTAGCTTCTGGTTAAAGTGGTTGTGAATTGTCGAACGAAATATCGAGAAAAAAATCGTACGACACAAGCTGGTTGCGGCAGGCAAGGACCTAATAAGGTGTCTTTGCCAACAAACGGAGTAGGTAGAACGTGTCATTCATTGTGCGCTTCCAAGGTGAAGCCCTGAGTCTTGAATGGCTAATCGGAATCCAAAACTGGAGGATGTACAAACCACATAAGTTCCCGTTGCAACGCAATCGCAAAACCTCCACTTTATGGGACAGTCACGTATACGCCGACGCGCCAGGCTGCAGGCATCCCGAGGAACCCTCCAAGACACCTCGTGACTGTCCCTTGCGAACACCCGCCATCGCACGTCGCATTATATCATTACAATATGGTCTTAATGCTAAAATGTTTCCAAATCCACTTCGCTTTGATCCAGATTACTATCTTGTTATAGTTGCTTATCATTGTGGCCGGTTTCCCTCGTGTAGGACATTCACTGTACCGACAATAGCTTCAACTCTCCAAATGTCAGCGGATAGCCAGATAAATTAAAAGCAAGGTAGCAGCCTGCAGGAGACCATAGTCTTGGCAGGGTAGTAGCTACATGCGTTTTGACTGTTCAAGATATCTTTGAGTCCGACTTATGAATCAAGTAGAAGTCCCTTTGAGTGAACTGGCAGTACTGCGGTATATTACTGCGCAACGACCAAATCACTCTGGCTTGCGCCCGTACACAATATGGACAATCATGTAGCCGTGGACCTTGGGATTCCGGATCGCCTTCCGTAGAGTCGCCAACCACGTGTGGTACTCGTCTTCGGGCTTCTGAAGGCTCTGCCAAAGCATCTGGGTGTAACCTAATGATCGGAGGTGAGACTCATTCGATCTCTTCGAGGAGCATTTACAGATGAGGAAAAGACGCCTCACCTTGAAGGTCGTTCTCTAGAGCCGCTCGGAGAGACCGCCCGACTTCGGCGAGTTTAGGATCCTTTGGCCAGGGACCAACAGGCATCTAGGAACAAGTTATTCTCTTGACGAACTTTCACGGCGACAAATGACAGCACAAACCTTGTATCTAACCGTTCTTTTCTCGCTGAAACCAGCCTCTTCAAAGGCTTGTGGCTGTATCTCTTGCAAGAAGAAGGGACGGTTCAAAAGTTTGCCGGCCTCTCGGTACAAGTCTCCAGCCGAAGCAAGAACGGGTTCCAGCTCGGTAGTCTCGTCATCGCTGTGAAGCTCAACATCATACTCTGTAGACTCTACCCATCCTCCTGGCGCACAGCATCTGTAGGCTTCTCTAAAGAACGCTGTCCAGTCTTGAATGCCGCCCAAAAGATAACGAATGTGGATAAAGTCAAAATGATTGTCGTTCCAAGTCCAGTCTAGTGTGGCGTCATCAATTTCGAATCGTACATTTGGTGGAACCCATCGAGGCTGGCACGGTGACAAATCTGTACCAATGACTGAAGCATGGGGATATTGGTCGGCAAAATCACTGTTTAGTGTGAGCATGTGCATATTGTGAGAGTAAGGTTGTGCAAGCCTTACATCACCCAGATGCCTGTCAAGGTGGTTAGCGACAGGAATGCGTAGTAAAAACTTCAAACTTGATTACTACTCACCGGATCCCGTGCCGACGTCGAGCACCCGCTAGGAACACACGCTCCATTAGGATTTGGAAAGATCTTCAAGGCGTGTGAAAGCGTTCAGAAAGCTCGTACATGAATCTTATCCTTTTCAAGCGGTGCCAGGAACAATTGGTCGTCAAGAAGGATAGTCAAGGCATGATGGCTTGCGTTCATATTAGCGCGTGATTTCGACGAAATTCAAGGCTGATTTGAATGTTACCTCAATTCCACGGATTCTAGCTGCTGGTCATCGTTGGGAAAGATGTAATTGGTCGTAAACTTGTCACTATGATAGGTGCGACCATGGATACGACGGTATTCGAGGATACTAGAGGAAATGGAGGTGGTGGAACTTTGACTGCGACAAATCGTTAGAACATCGGAATAAATGATATCCGCAACGTAAAGAACGGTGTAAAGAACTCTAGTTGGTTGCCAGCTGGTTGAACGGTCATTGTGCAACGACGCATATTCTGAGGGGCACAAACTCTTCGGAGAAAACCGAATCCACGTCGTGTCGATCGTCTGCCTAATAACTGACGTGTTAGTCTCAGTGTCTTGTTTACGCGGAGGTGACTCCAGGCGTACGGGAACTTCCTCTGCAGGAATCAGGTCGCCCTCGATATGGAGCGGATTCTGCTCATTTACTTCTGGATGTGTAGACATGACGTGATGACATAATCAAGACATTGGGAGGAGTTGACGAGGAAACACACAAAATGTATCCAGCTTAAGAGGGAGTTTGCCAAAATATACCTTACAATTAGTGGAGTTTCGAAGAAGGTAAGACGTCATCTCACCATAAGCTG
Organism: Claviceps sp. LM84 group G4; assembly: GCA_018360345.1. Classification (NCBI taxonomy): domain Eukaryota; kingdom Fungi; phylum Ascomycota; class Sordariomycetes; order Hypocreales; family Clavicipitaceae; genus Claviceps; species Claviceps sp. LM84 group G4. The sequence continues at coordinate 5,732 of SRQH01000788.1, forward strand.
AGAGAAGGTTTGGTGCCACCTACATAGGTACGATGGTGAACCGTGAGAGCAATCGTAACCAAAAGTAGGTGGGGCTGTGGCCGCTGTGGCACGATCGGTACTAGAGGTACCTAAGGTAATCTGGTTTCAAGCGCGCTGCATTGCAGCGTCATCTGAGACAATGGCTTTGTACATGCTGCGCAGTTCAGGAATCACTTTCATCACGATTCGCATACATATGAGTACGTAAAGTGATGCGCTCGCGCAAGGGCCAAGGCCGAAACGTAGTAGATCGAAGCGTGGGCAAGACCAAGGAAAACTCGTAGAAATGAGCTCGTGGAATGCGCAAGACGAGGTGTAGCTAACAAGACATTTAGCAAATGACGGACGTTTCTGCATTAATCAGCCGTCATGTTGCGAGTAGCGGTGGTCGAACTGTTTTTACCATACGACAAACATACGATCGGGGAAGACTGAACTCATTACTCATACAGAGGCCTCTCATCCGACGAGAAGAGTGTAGAGGATCTGGGCCAGATGTTTACAACTTTTGCAATGTTCTGATTCTCTACTGGCAACGAGTGGATATCACGAACGAGGGAGCAGAATTGGGCGTTGCGTTCCCGGATAGAATCCAGGCGACTCCAAATCCGTTCAACGGTTCAGCAACTGCAGCAGTTGAACACTTGAACTGCTACCTCATATCGCTAGGCGAGGGCCCGGCCACTCAACTTGCGTCCGTATATAACATGCACCATCATATAGCTGTGAACCTTGGGATTTCGAATCGCCTTCCGCAAAGTCGCGAGCCACACTTGGTACTCGTCTGCTGGTCTTTGAAGGGTTTGCCAAGGCACCTGGGTATAACCTAATGATCAAAGGTGAGCATTTTTGTCTAATTTAAACGCACTTGTCATAATGGAAAGGGGGCGCCTTACCTTGAAGGTCGTTCTCGATCACGGCTTCGAGAAAACGTCCGACTTCGGCGAGTCTAGGATCCTTTGCCCAGGAACCAATGGGAGCCTAGAGACAACTCACGAGTCATTCTCCTTCAATCTTCCTCATATGATGGACGAAAGAACGTACTTTGTATCGTACCACCCGTTTCTCGACGAAGCCAGCCTCATCGAATGCTTGTCGCCGTATCTCTTGCAAGAAGAATGGACGGTTCAAGATTTTGCCGGCCTCTCGGTATAGCTCTCCGACTGAAGCAAAAACGGGTTCCAACTCAGTCGTGCCATCATCGCTGCAAAACTCCGGATCAATCTCAACAGACTCTACCCATCCTCCGGGCGCGCAGCATCTGTATGCTTCTTTGAAAAGGCCCGTCCAGTCCTGAATACCACCTACAATATAGCGAATATGGATAAAGTCGAACCAGTTGTCGTTCCAAGTCCACTCCAGCGTGGCGTCGTCTATTTCGAAGCGGACGTTTGGTGGAATCCACTGCGGTTGGCATGGGAAGAGGTCTGTACCAATGACTGACGTGTTTGGAAATAGGTCGGCAAATTCGCTATTGTTCAACTTGATGAGCATACGGACATATGGTATCGGTATCCTTTTGAACGTACATTGCCCAGATACCTTGAATTGGTCAGTAACAATACGTCGTAGACGAACCTGGGTGAACATCAACACCTACCTGTCCCCGTACCAATGTCAAGCACCCGCTAGAAGTATTCGCTCATTTAGTAGTTGTAAAATGAAAACTGCACTCGCCTTATTACTTAAAGCGCCTAGCATAGTGATTGCTCCTACATGGATCTTATATCTCTCGAGCGGTGCCAGGAACAGCTGGTCGTTGAAAAGGATCGTCAAATAATGGTGGCTAGCTTTCAAATTAGCATGCAACTTTGATGAGGATGCAGGCTAGTTATCGTTACGCTAATTCCACTGATTCGAGCTGCTGGTCGTCGTTAGGGAGAAAATAGTTTGCCGCAAATTTATCGACATCGTAGGTGCGGCCATGGTTGCGACGGTACTCGAGGATACTGGATGCAAAGGAGGCGGTGGATATTTGACTGACGATTCATCAGATACTTGAAACTCCTGTGCAGTGTGGATTGTAAGGGACACAAACTCTCCGGAGAAAACAGAATCGGCATCATTGGAAGCATCGGCCTAAGTTGCGCATTAGCCTCCTTTCTAAAGCTCTGGATGGCGACCCAGGCTTACGGAAGCGTTCTCTGCAGCAATCAGGACGTCCTCAGCGTGTGGTGGAATCTGGTCGTTTTCGCGTACCGTAGACATGATACAAGGCAGTTTTAGAAGAAGCTCGTGAGCCAAAGCCAGCTCGAGCCGGACTTTTGCTAATAAATAGGTACCATCTGGGTAGGTAGGTAAGTCATAATCATATTTAGTGGAGAAGGAAGCCAAGACGTCATCTCACCATACCTAATTGAAGACTTCAACATCACGCCGCACAGCGTTCAGTTGAAGTCTTGAAGACGAGCAGTAAGAGCGTGGTATCTTGCCGTGCCGCGTCACGGTTCACTTAAGCCCAAGGCAGAGAAGGGCGTAATTTAAAAATCATGGTCAAATTCGTCAAGTGATGCGCCCCGGCAAGACAGGAACATCTTAAGGTGAAGTCGTAACTTCTAGCCTGGCCTAGGACACACCCGTGGAGTAAAGAGGCTCAACTCGTGGGATGTTACTGTAGACAGCCCATGACACATGTGAGCGTCGGTGTAGTCTTCGATCTCCCCAGTCGTATGCATCTTCTTTTGCACCTCTTCACACTCGCTCCGGAGGACTTCTTGGGCATGCCGCGTTGCGCCTAACAAGCTCCACGCGGCGGCCCTGGGGCCTGTTCTAAATTGGCCGCAGATTCGACCCGTTACCCGTATCGCAGGGTACAGACAGCTGCGCTCACTCTCTTGTGCAAGAACCCAGCACATATGTAAAATTACCTATGCAAATGAATGTGACCAATGACATCATCAATAGATACCTACCTAAATAAGGGAGTAATCATGTCGCACGGTATATAGGGGTGTACAAAGCACATCAGAGTGGCCAGACGGCTGCGCCCATTCTTTTGTGCAAAAAATCAACTCAATCAACCCAACCCAAGAACACAGGTCCCCCAGTTGTAGCACAAACTGAATCCAACTGTTCTGCTCTGATTGTTCCGTACGTTTCGCAGACCTTACCTTTCCTCCCCGACTCTCTTCAACCCGAAGCGAAGCGAGGCGAGTCTTCCTATATGAATCCCGGAATTTAATATTTATAGCAACCAATTCCCCTCCAACTCATTTATTGAGGTCTGTCGAAGATGATTAAGTGCCACATGGATACCTACACGATTAATGGCGACGTGGATCATTTTTCAAAGCGATTTTGATGGCGAACGAATTGGCCTCGTGTCACTATCCGAGACTCCGAGAGCGGCGAGAGCCGGGTCAATCATCACGCTGGCTTGCGTCCGTAAACAACGTAAGCGAACACGTAGCTGTGAACCTTGGGATTGCGGATCGCTTTGAGCATAATCGCGAGCCACGCATGGTACTCGTCTGCTGGCCTCTGCAGAACACTGTGCCAAAGCATCTGCGTGTAGCCTTGTGATCAAAGGTGAGAATCACTTGTTCCATGAAGATTATGAGTACATGCAGAGTGAATGCCTTACCTTGAAGGCCACTTTCCGTAGACTCTCTGACAACACGCCCGACTTCTGCGAGTTTAGGATCCTTGGGCCAGGACCCAACAGGAATCTAATGAAGAGTATTTACTTTTTAGTTTTGAACGTCCAAATGGAAATTGATTAGAAAAACATACTTTGTATTGAACCACTTTCTTCTCGACGAATCCAGCGTCGTCAAATGCTTGTTGTTGTATGTCTTTTATCAAGAAAGGAACTTTCAATATTTTGCCGGCCTCTCGATATAAGTCTTTGAATGAGGCAAGAACAGGTTCCAGCTCGGTAGTCCCGTCATCGCTTCGGAACTCAACATCATACTCAACAGACTCTACCCAGCCTCCTGGCGCACAACATCTGTAGGCTTCTTCTAAGAGGCCTGTCCAGTCTTGAATGCCACCCACGATATAGCGCATGTGAATAAAGTCAAAATAGTTGTCGTTCCAAGTCCACCTCAGCGTGGCGTCGTCTATTTCGAAGCGGACGTTCGGTGGAACCCACTGTGGTTGGCACGGGGAAAGATCTGTGCCGATGACTGAAGCATTGGGAAACTGGTCGCCAAATTCACTATGTATTTGGTCTGTGAGCGCACAGACATGGGCTATCGGAGCGATGTCGGGATTCGGGTTTTGGTCCTACATTGCCCAGATGCCTAAAAGATTTGTTAGCGACCACAATGTGTAGTGGAATCTTCACTCTTGAGAACTACTCGCCGGATCCTGTACCGACGTCAAGGACTCGCTGAGAACATGAATCAGTCAGTACTTTCTAGCAATCGTAAGAAAGACTCCGGAGAAAGCCTCTAGTGCGACCGAGATTGTATTCAGCATGCGTACATGTGTCTTTTCTTTCTCAAGCGGTGCCAAGAACAACTGGTCGTCAAAGAGGATCGCCAAGTAATGGTGGCTGCTGATCAATTAGAGTGCGACAATGACGAGGATTTTGGGCTGGTGTCTAAAACCATAGTTCATTGGTTTCGATCTGCTGGTTGTCGTTTGGCATGAAATAATTGGTTTTGAACTTATCGCTATGATAGGTGCGGCCATGGATTTTACGATACTCGAGGATACTCGACGTAATGGAGGTAGTGGAACTTTGACTGCGACACCTGTCAGGAGAAGTTATGATTTCAGGAGACGTGAAATTGTGAATTCGGAGTGGCACAAACTCTTCGGATATAACAGAATCGACGTCATCTTGATTTTCAGCCTACATTCATTAGTCTCTGCATCTGATTCAATTTGATACGAATAAGGCTCACAGAGACGTCCTCTGCAGCTATCAGATCGTCCCCAGTATGAGGCGGATTCTGTTCATTTGCTTGAGGTTCCGTAGACATGGTACAATGATGTAATGAGTCGTGGAAAATAGGTAGGCAAACTACAACGAGTATTAGCGGGAACGTGGCTACTAAGTACCTATTCAAGCATGGTGGAGCTTCGAGGAAGCCAAAGACGTCATCTCACCATACCTAGGTAGTCGGAGAAAAGTTGGCGCCATTCACCCACTTCGGACAGAGTTGGTTTGAGGGGCTTGACATTGGGGGGGGGGGGGGATTTTTATTTGGGAAC